>APFE031102945.1:6997-146639 GCA_000404065.3 Pinus taeda | reverse complement strand
TGTATTCTAATAAACAGAAAAAATATCAAAATTTATGCTAACCCGGGGTGTGATCTTTCTTCTATGCGATCTAGAAAGATTTCAAACAATAACTGGTAATAAAGATCATTCAGCTATTATAAGAAAGGAATTCAATAAAGATGAACTACTTCGTATAAGAAGTTAGACGAAATAGTTGTGAAAAGCTTATCGCATAAATGAGCTATCCATACACTAAAACACAAATAAATAGTTATCACCGTACAAAAGTGCCAAATGATAACTCAGGCATCTATGTTGTAACATATAAATAACTGAAACTGAATATCACTTTGACGCATAAGCAGAAATGGTTAAGAGATAAAAGTACCATTTATAACTAGTCCTACTCATGAGGTTCAAGCAACAATTGATTTATCTCTCCTTGATTTAACATCTACTAAGAGTACAGAAGTGCAACATCAGTAGAAGATATCAAATGCAATTATCAAATAAACCCTGTTCCATTCATTCACCAAAACCTCCTCTGAGGGTGCAAAAGTGCATGTTCTGAGGACAAGTTTTTGATAAATTTTTGGACCCTTCTCTAAATGCATGAGAAGGGTTTAAATACTACTAACTAAATCTAAAAATAAATTATTACAAAAATAAAGGATGCAGTTTAAATAACCATCCTTTTTTCAGGAAAATAAAACAAAATTAAAACTAAAATTAAACTATTTCTGCACTCGATCTTTGAAATCACATATATGCAGCATCTGTTTGAGGAGAGTCGGGTGGCTGACTTCCACTTTTAACTGGGCTGAGAAAATAGAATCTTCAAGAGCTGGCGCCATTTTCGCGGTTGAATTAATGATGCACTTAACATTCATCCATTGGCTATGTGGCTTCACCAAGTATGTCCAATAACAATCCCAGTTTAACCTGCTTAGCCCTTAGATCACTTTGGTCCTTTCTTGAGCTTTCTGCTTCCAATCTACTTCTAGATGTTGCGCATTTGGTAGGTAACCTGGAGTGGTCTCTGCGATCAAATTGGTCCTATGTAAATTTTCATTCACACAATCAATAAGTCTACTGGCTACCGTGGCTGCTTCCTCTGCTGCCTGTTCCGCCCCTCTAATCTGCTCATCCCATTTGTTAAAGAGCATTTCCTTATGACTTTCATTTATCCTTGGTACCCCTGCTATTTTACCCTCATCCGTATCCTGCCAAGCCAAATACTCAGTCACCCGTTTATCAATTTGGTCATAGTCACTTCGCAAGTCTACCACTTGGTTAGTGGTTTTATCGCTAATTTCACAATAATGACTCCACTGTGATATCTTTTGGCTCAATGCCTCTTGCTGCTGTAGTAATTGTTCATTTAAGGAAATGAACTCTGAAATAAATTCTTTGAGTTTAGGGTCGTCCTTATGCATCTCTCTCAAATCTTGTAGTTTCTTCCCTTTCTCATCCAAACTCTTCTGATACCTTATCTGCATTTGTTGGAAGTCCAGCTGCAACTTTTCAAGCTATTTTTGTGCTTCATTATTGGTGTTGGCTTGTTGCAGTTGTTGTTACAGTGCTAGTATCTGGTCTTCCCTTTCTTTTAGCAACTGTTGAACCTCAGATGCTTTGTCAATAGTAGCGGAGGCGTATGCTCCTGCAATCTGAGATAGTTTGGTGAGATAGTATGATTGATAGTAAGGTCTTTCCACAGGACGTCCAATTGTTCTATGTTTTGAGAGAGAGTGTTTTCCAATTTCCTTTTCTTTCTCTACTTTCTTACTACTGCTTTATGCTGAGGGCTATAAAATACATCGAGAGGAGGAATTTCTTCGACTTTTAGTACAAGCTCAGAGGATGGAGAAATTGGAATATGCTCCATATCTGAGACATCCCTAACTGTTCTTGTGACTACCTCTTTTGCTATCTGTACATTGCTGGCATTTGTCTTCATGGTTTTTCCTTCAAGATTGATCAGGTCATTGAAGGTTTCCCATTCTTTTTCTAATTCAGCTATGACTGGTGGTTCTTGGATGATAAGAGGAGGGGGATCTATTTGCGGGGAGATGACAACTTGCTATTGTGGAAGTTCTTTTGATTGGGCAGTATCCCACACTAGCCCTTTGCTTTTGTCGAGTTCATTTCCGGACCTTTTAGACATTTCTTTCTCAGATTTAGACTTGGATCCATTGGTACTTGAACTTCCACCGAGGCTAACACTTGGAGTTGGTTCTCTTGAGGGCTTTAGGCATAGCTTTTCTAGAGGAATGCTGGTTAGCCTTCTTTCCCTGTATGCTTTGAACCTTTGAAATTCTTCTGGGGTTAATTTCAATTGGGCTGTGTGCAAAATTTCTTCCAATGTGTTTCTCTGCTAGAATATATCATCGAATAAATCTTTTTCTCCTGAGAACGCCTTTATATTAACGGCCGTTGTAAAATTATGAGTGATCTCATAAGGGTCAAATGGCCTTCCAGTAAATTTAAATAGCTGTAAGCATGTGATATTTCTTACTTCTGCGAAGACGTGGCCTACATCGAATAGCGAGAAGGCCCCACAGGCTACAGGAAACTATGGCCAGATAGCCTTATTTTTGTCTTTTAATTCTTTGGTCAAGCCACCTTCCCCGCAGGTTTGATAGGCGATTTCTCAGGCTAAGAGTTTATTAGGTATATACAAAGGCAGAACATAAGGGGGTGCAGAACTTCCAAAAACCCTGACATAAGTAAACAATTCTTCACCAAACCATCTTGCGACACTTAGGATGTCTACTTCTGCTTCAGACGAGCATCTAGGGGGTTATTTATCGTACAACATTTTATACAAGGGCAACATAACACCATGGCAAATTTTATAAAAGTGTGGAATGAATTGGGAGTCCCATAACTCTTTTTGATAAACATGGATGGGTAAAGGGTCTTGTGTTGTCCACTTCCAACCCATCACAGGGAACTTAGAAACATAACAAATTGCGTCCATTATATATGCGGAAAGATAAAAAGGAGGATAGATTCTCTGAGCCGCAGCTCTTTTGGACCGGTAACTGACAATGACTGTGACCAGGTTATCAGACAAAATTTTGGCCTAGTCTAAAATGACGGAATTTGTGGCGGCATCCAATAATGGTAGCCACTCGGATGAAAATTTGTTAATATCTGGCGTACCAAATATTCTACAGAGCATGGCAGTAGCAAAACAATATGGAGAGGTGAGGGAACCAGTACTGTACATACCGTGTTTATCTTTCTTTAGCGGCTCGTCCCTCCTAGACCATTCCTGAGTAGTTTCTGCCAGGTCCGGGTTTTCTTTTACAAATTTATCTGTAAACTGTTTATTGTAGATTGCCTGTGGTTCTGGTAAATGATACATGAGTTTTAGATCCTGGGCAGAAAATGAACCAATGAGTCCTTGACCATGAACTTTGAACTGTCTATTTTTGATGTCTGCACTATCCAATATCCACTTGACCATGTCTGTGTATGGGAGGATTCTTGGCCTTGCTCCTATCCAATGCAAAAACGAGCAGGTTAGCTCTGAGAGGGATGCTTCAGAAGAATTTAGTGAGCCTGCAACAGCTATAACCTCCATTACTCTGGGATTCTCCTCTTTGAGTATATTATACATGCCTTCCCATGTAGCTATCCCCGCATCTCTGTTGCATGCGGTGTCTGCATACAAAGGCACCATTTTCTCTTCTTCAGAAATTGGGGTTTTTCTTTTCTTTCCCATTTCAGTCCGCGTATTGTTTTGTATTGTCCCCTACTCTCCGTACCTGCAATTCACAAGTGAGATGAAAATAAATGACAGGGAAGGGTGATGGGAAAGTTTTAAATGCCGCAGAGATATCAAAGATACCACCTTACGTGAAATGTTCTTTGAATAGCACGCGCCCATATTCTATTAATTACTGATAGCTAATTTCTTTATTAGCATTAAAAGCATGTAAACATGAGTCAGTTTATGGGAACTACTTTTCTTGAACAATGCACCCGAAAGATCTGCAATGAAGCAATTTTGCGATTTTCTATCGCAACATTGCAGATCGCAACATCGTAGATCACAACATCGTAGTATCGCAATATCGTAATATCGCAGAATCGTAGAATCATAGAATCATAACTTCACATCATCGTAACGTCGCAACATCGCAACGTTGCAACATCGCAATATCGCACCATCGCACCATCGCAATATCGCAATATCGCAATATCGCAAATCGCAGGAATGTTATGATGACAATTTTGTTAACCTGTTCTTTGCGAGATGCAATCTTGCGATGAGCGCCATCGCACCTTGGCAGATTTCGAAGTGGTTCGTGTAGGTTGTGCTGAGTGTGATGCGATATGTTTGTTTATTATAACTATTTTGCGAATGTTGGAATTATGTTTGTGGGGTGGCATCTTCCTATCTTTGTGATGTGATTTCTCTTGATAAAGATATTTTTCACCTTATCATAAACATATATTTTAAGAATTTCCAAAGGGGAGTTTGCTAAGCTTATGATGGGAACTTTATTTACAAAAAGAAATGTAAGCACTACCTTGATTTCTTTGGATTTTATAACTAAGGGTCCCCGCTTATTTAGTACAAGCAATAGCACTTCATAAGGAGGGGGGTTGTTGGTGGCACAACAAATATATATACAGTTTGACTTTTTTATGCTTAATTTATTGTGATGAATGATTGATGTGCCAGTCTAATGCTTGATTAGCAATAGAATCAGTTAACCAATTATGAGATGTTGGAATATGCAAATAATTAATATAAGTAAATGATATTTGCAACAACCTCACCCTTAAATACTAGCGATATAAACATGGATCCCTTACGCGATAAATGTTATTTAATTGTGACACTATCAATTGTGAATCAAGATAAACTACCAACGAGTCGATTTCGTGAGAAATTGCCTCAGATGGCAAATTAATGACGGCAGTATACTTAGCCATATTGTTTGAAGCGGGACCGATGCATACTCCTCTTGATACCATCAATTGACCAGTTGGATAATACAGTACCTAAGCTGCGGAAGAGAGATTCCGAGTGTGCTGACTAGCACCATCAGCGAATCCAAAATATACCAAATCATCCATCAACACCTACCAAAGTAGACCAAACAGTGTTGATATCACAAACTCTTGAAAAAATATGTACAAATATACATAATTTACAAAGAATCCATTGCCTAGCTGCTACTTAAGCAAAATACTTCTTAAGGTAGAGCCCGTTTCGGGGTTCCGCCAATTTGTTTCCTTCGAAATTGATTAACTCATACGACCCTTTTGTTAAAACTCGTTTAATTATGAAGGGACCATACCACATAGGTTTGAATTTTCCTGCCCGAAAGGTGTCCTTATCTTGGTCGTAGACCAAGATGATGTCACCTTCAGAAAAGACACGAGGACGGACAGCTTTATCATACTGGGTTTTAACCCTTTTCTTATGAGCCTCATTTACTGTGGCTACATCTCGACGCTACTCATCGAGATGTTCCAAGTGAAGGAGGCGCTCTTCGAGACGAGAGGTCTCTGGAAGGAGCTCAATAGCTAACTTAAGAGATGGAATTTCACATTCGACAAGAAAGATAGATTCCAACCCATAAACTAACTGAAAAGGTGTAAAACCTGAAGCAGTCTTGACGGAGGTTCGGTATGCCCATAGAGTTGGATACAACATAAGATGCCAATTGGATCTATTTTTATCTATTGTCCTTTGCAGGATCGTCTTAAGAGTTTTTTTTACTGCCTCGACCTGTCCATTGGCTTGAGGATAATAAGGAGATGAATGTTCCTGCCGGAAACCTAGTTTAAGAGCCAATTCGGACATTAGTTGATTCTGGAAATGACTGCCATGGTCAGTGACAATCTCTCTTGGGATACCGAACCTTGAGATAATCTGATTAAAAAGGAACAATGCCATTGTCTCGCTATCGTTTTTATAAGTGGGCATGGCCTCGGCCCACTTCGCGAAGTAGTCTACGGCCACGATAATATACTTGTGATTCGCTGCTAAAGGCGGATGACAAGTCATAAAATCAATACCCCACTTAGTAAAGGTACCGATAGTGACAACGGGAAAAAGAGGAGCTGGATGTGCACGCATCTTCCGAGTATAAACTTGGCACGTGTGACAATGTTTGACCGCTTCAACACAATATTTGAAGAGCAAAGGCCAAAAATAGTCGTCACGCAAGATACGTTGAGCTGTAGCAAGCCCTGATAGATGACCACCACAAGCTCCGCTATGGCAATCATTTAGCACAGACTCTGCCTCCTCTAAGGTTAAACAGCGCCGAAGGATTGAATCAAGCCCCCGACAATATAATGTATCACCAATGATAATGTAATTTTTAGTGAGGTGACGTAATTTGCGACGTTCATCCTTAGAGAAAGTAGAGGGAAATTTCGAAGTCTGGAGATAAACAATGATATCTCCATACCAAGGGTCGAGTGAAGAGATGAGGAATAAGTGTTCATCAGGAAAAATTTCCTCGTAAACAGTATCCTCTCCACAAGGCAGCTCGGAAATTAGCTCGGCAAAAACCATAGATTTCTTGGACTTGGCAGACAAGAACTCGAGATCAAATTCTTGTAGAATGACAATCCATCGATTATATTTGCCCCCAATCACTCGCCTACTGAGGACAAACTGAAACAGATTGACTACTGCCAAGACAAAAGTTTTGCATAGTAGAATATAATGACGGAGCTGGTGGATAGCGTGGACAGCTGCCAAGGCCAACTTCTCAACCGGAGAATAGCGAAGTTCAAGACCTATCAAGCCTCGACTCAAGTAATAAATCACATGCTCTATGAGATCATCGTCTTCCTAAACGAGAACCATACCAATGGTTGATTCTATTGTAGCGAGATATAAAAGGAAGTCCCTACCATAATCCGGTGGACTCAAAAGCGAGGCAGAGACTAATACCTTTTTCAAAGCATCAAACGACTGCTGCGCAAAGTCGGCCCACACGAATGGAACCTCTTTGCGGAGCAAACGCATAAACTCTTTGGTGATTTTGGCATAGTTCGCTACAAAACCGTCTTAAAAAATTAGCCTTCCCTTGAAGACTTTGAAGTTGTCGAATGGAGGACGGGGGAGGCAACTGGACTATCGCCTCTACCTTGAAGGGATCAACCCTAATCCCTTCATTTGACATGATGAACCTAACAACTAACCGGATGTAACCGCGAAAACACACTTGTTAGGATTCAACTGGTTTTTATAAAAACGACATCGCTCAAAAACCATTCGAAGGTGACTAGGATGATCAGTTCTTTTTCGAGAACGAGCAGCGAGATTGTCCAAGTATGCTTCGAGGATATGTTTGATGTCATGGAAAGAATATGACATGGCCTGCTGGAAAGTGGCAACAGCATTTTTGAGACCAAACGGCATCTTTCTGTATGCAAAGGTACCCCAGGGACATATAAAAGCCGTCTTATGTTGATCTTCAGGACGGATGGAAATTTGATTATAACTAGAAAAACCATCCATGAAGGAAAAAATCTCATTACCGCACACTCGTCAATAATCTGATCAATGAATGGCGTGGGGTAATTATCTTTTGGACAAGCTTTGTTTAAGTCCCTAAATTCGATGCATACTCGGATTGTTCCTTGCTTTTTATCTACAAGGACTGGATTAGAAACCCAATCGGTAAGAGGAACAGGGTATATAAAACCCGCCTTGAGCAGCTTCTCTACTTTGGCTTTAATGGTTGCCGCTTTCCTAGGATTAATCCGTCGAAGTCTTTGATGAACCGGCTTAGTGTTTTCATACGTCTTGATCTCATGCTGAACTATAGAAGGATCAATGCCAGGCATTTCCTCATAAGACCAAGCAAATACATCTCGAAATTCCTTGAAAAGGTCGGTGTAAATTTGCACTTCTTTAGGGGAACATTCAATTCCGATGAAGATATTCTCAATCACGTTAGGGTCCCTAGAGATGTTTATAGATATCGTTTCTGAGATCACCAACATATTACCTTCGGCACGAAAGTGTGCTGGAGCCAAAGGGTTTGATATCTTACAAACACCACTAGTGAATAGCTTGGAGAACCTAGCTTCCACTTCCCGCAATGGAGGAAGGAAATATGACCAATGGTGTAAGTCTTCCCAAGGTCAATCTACACCCATCATCACTTCAAGGATTGCTTCTTCAGAAGGTAAAACCATATCTAAGCAGTCCAAGGCGAAGGTGGAATCAAAGGCCCAAGCCGGGTCCACATAACCCTCAAACTCCTCTTCGGAAGAAGGAGCAGAGTGGTCGTCTGCAGAGTTATCGATAGACTGGTATCTAAGCTCAGCCGTAGACATAGGGGATGCCATTCCATTTACTTTTCCTTAAGCTAATGTGGTCATAGGTGAAGGCAAGGTCCAAGGGTCTGAAAAATAATGAGTTCGTAAGAACCCTTCTCGAGGAGACTCCTTGGATGATGAAACGACATTGATTTGAGCGATAGGAGAGGGAAACTCAAACGTACCCATCAATGAGGAATACATCCCAACTCCTAGATTCTTCGTAGGCGGGCGAGGTTTATCCACTAAGGGGACAGTAGAGTCAGAAGTTGCTTGAGGATCAACTGAACAATAATCCAACTGATCAACCTTAACGATTTTCTCTTCATGAGGAAAGCAGATGACATGAAATAGAGTTGAAACGACGACATCCATCTCGTATACCCAATTCCTTCCTAAGAGGAGATTATAGTCTAGGTTAGCATCTATGACCTCTACTTCAATATTGACGACCTTTCCTCCAGCACATATAGGAAAGGCCGGGATAATCCCATGCAGCTTGTGAGAATTCCCATCAAACGCAGTCAGAAGGGTAGGTGAAGGAACAGCCGAAGGAGATCCAATAGCCTTCCAGCAAGACATCGACATGACGCACGTGGAAGCTCCTTCATCAATAACGGTGCGAAAATTATTAATCTTTCTGTATGTAGACTTTATCTGGAAAGCCATGTGATGAGGGAGTCACTTTTTGACATTTAACATGTCAAAAGTGAGCACTAAAGAGTTGGTTGGATCAACTGCCCCAATTGCCGAGAGTAAAGCACTTCGCTGAGCTGGACACGACTGTAGAACCTCTAAAGCGGACATGGCGCATGGACTTTGGGCCAAATCCTCCACAATGGAATAATTTTGGGCGGCCCTAGCGTTAGGATTGATAGTTGCGCATTTAGTGGAACCTTTCGGTATCCGTGGTATAGTCTCAACAGGGGGTCACTCAATATGAAGGTCGGTATTTTCAGAAGCAGTTTTGTCCTTGGAAGTTTCGGCATCACCGTAATCATGTGACTGAGTAGCCACATGTACATTAGAACCCATCATGAAAACGTTCGATGATTTTTCCCCTTCCTGCCTGCCCCCTAAGGAGGTACCAGGATTTGGACTCGCGCCAGCAAACAATTGCTGCCCTTGGGGAAAAGGGTTGGTTAACACAACTTGAGAACTAGAATCCCCTTGCTGCCCTAACAAGTGCTGAGCATCCTGAATCTTCAGGCAGAGATGAGCTAAATGGTCTCCACTACACAACTTGCATGGAAACTTGACTTTCTTTCTAGACTCATTTCTACCCCCACCAGCATTATTGCCGGATTTATTTGTGTCAGCCTTCCCATACTGATTCTTTTTCTTACCTTGTCCTTTATTTTTCCCATTGGATTTTTCATTTCCTTTGGGGTTATCAGATTGGACAACATTAATGGAAGAGGGTTGGGAAGACGAAGTAGTAGACGATGTGACTTGGTTGTTTGAAGAATGAAAACTGTTGCAATTGGCTCAACAACTTCACCGCATTCGTGTCTACCGATCCAACAATACCATCCCCATGGGGACCTGGCTTCAACTTGGCTATGTCAACCTTCGACCCAGGAGCATCTGGCAAGTATTTTTGTAGGATCCCAGACTGAGAGTAGATCAATTCTAGTTGTTTGTCCCTAAAAATAGCTTGCTCCTCGGAGTAAACTCCGGACATCGAGACATCCTTAGAGATCTCAGGTTGTAAAGATTTCAAAAACCATTCAAGACGGTACTCCGGAGGGATTTCAACTTTAATGAGCCTCTTTCTCCATCTCCATTCTTGAATATGGTCAGAAATGTGAGTTGTCGTGTACTGATGAAAATTGGCCAGAAGTTCAGTTCCGACATCATAACGGACGGGCAAATGGAAATGATTTAAGAAAATATTAGCTAAGTCGGCAAAAGATGTAAAGCTACCCCCTGGAAACTCTATATACCATTTGGCCACATTACCAGTCAGGGTGCGCTGAAAAAGTCTCAACCTAACTGAATCATCAATAAGGGAGTTCGACGAGCACCACAAATGGAATGTGGTCACATGGTCGCCTGGGTCCTCACTGCTCTTCCCTTCGAATTTTGGAATGTCCGAAGGGAGTTTGGTTGGGACCGGAGGCCAGGCCGGATTTTATTTGATTGGATCGCTTGTTAACTTTGTGAGGTCTGGCAAGTTTAAAGTTTCCAAAAATGGAAGCCTAGGAGGACCTTGGGGGTTCCACCTAGACTGGGTGGAACTCCCAAAGTTCTGAAAATATTGTCCTAGATTTTGGAAGGCACCAGGCTGCCCAAAGTAACCTACAGAACCAGCTGAACCAAAAGGCATGCCTTGTGATCCAACATAAGTTGGAGTTTGACCAACTTTGGCCGCAAAACCTCCATAACCGGCGAAGCTTCCTCCTAAAGGATTATAAGTAACAGAAAACCCCTAATAAGGATCCCAAGCAGAGGCTAGGGGAGGAATACTTCGAAATGAACTAACCGTGGAGTACGACCTATTCCCTTGCTGGCCGAGAAATGAATTCCCAGTTCCCATACTACTAACCGCAGGGTTAGCCCAACCTTGAAAAGGATTGCTGCCTTGTCCTAAAGAAGAGAAAGGCATAGATCCAATTGTTGGGTTGGAATGTGGTATATGACCATTTCCAAAAGGAAAAACCTGGAATGATGCCGATCCACCCATCATGGATGTGGCAGCACTAAATGGAATTGACGGAATACCTTGTGAATTGGTGCCAAATGGGAAAAATCCAGAACTAAAAGCATTGGTTTAGGGGTTTCCACTCGTAGAAGGAATGGAGGTAGACCCAAATAAAGATGTTCTAGAAAAAGACCCCAATAAATAAGCGGAGGGGATGGAAATATTTCCTCCCCCTTGTACAGATATTGGAGTTTGCACAGTCGTAGCACTTGTAGTAGAAGCCAGGCTTCCAGTAGTGGTCATCGATGGTAAGTGCGTAATGTGACCTGGACTTAACGGTTGATGCATTGGAGACCCAACGTATTGTAATACTTCCAAATGACTAGGAGGTAGGGGAGAATTCGGAGCCGCTAATGACTTTGAGAGTTCTTCTACCTCTACGTTATCTTGCGTCCGAAAGAGAACTCAAGAAAGTACTGGAGTATTTCTCTCTTGTCCTGTGGAAGTACCAGCTCTATCTTGAACATTGATGCCCCCGAGGGGAGGATCAATCCCCGATGCATCAGCTGCCACGGGACGAAACCCACCAGCAGTATTACCTCTGCACCTTCTAGGTGAAGGCTCTAAACTTGGTGGTGAAAGACCACGAAGTCTTCGAGACCGTCTAGGCAATCGGTCAGCCACTTTGAATTTTTTGTTAAGATCTAACTAAAGACTCAAAAAATTGAAAGCTAGGCCAACTAGGAGCATAGAGCACACACTATAAAGTCCCTAAATATATCAGCTAGTCAAACAACTTCCAAGTATTTCCACTATGGGTGATTAAGATCGGACACCAAAATACGAGAAAGTGAAGTAAGGGGCCTTTCGAAGATAGTCTGGGATAATGACGGCCCAGTCCTATCAGCAAAGGTAACAGAGGAAGTTACGCTAACCTCCTAACAACAACCTGCGCCGGTGCAAGCCCCCAAGCTTCGCAAGGGTGCCCTCCAATGGTACCGTTGAGAGTGATACAACGTTGACCTCAGGTGCCACAGGATTCCCCTCCGTAGCCACCTATGTAGATCCCTAGGTGTAGCAACTAAGGTTACCAACTCGTATCAGAAGCCAAGCGGAACAGTCGTGAGGTAACTTCGGACAAGTAGGAGAGGGGGTATCTCTCTTCCCTGTATTTATAAACCCTCGTGCTTAACTCCCAAATCTGGAGCTTTCCTGGTCTTCCTAATGCTATTGGATTTTCACTCACTATTCAGACTCCTATGTTTGACAGTTTAAAATGGCCTTGGAGAGTTAACTCTCCACTCACCCAATACAAGGCCCTAAAATATCCTAAAATTTGTTGATGTATCTAACTCGACAAATATAAAGTTCTAATATATTTTAAATTAGCGCTTGATTTTAATGGGCTGTTATTTAAGTCAAGGGATAAACGGAAGTGAAACTAGTGGTGTTTTGACGCAAAAGAAATTAATAAAAACCAAACTACATGCAAATGCACTTGTTTTAATTTTTCGATGAAAATAAATTTCTATAGGGTTCAGAGGAACTTCAAATAAAGCTACAAATTTTTCTTTTCTTTTCTTCAAACTTCACACTCACAAAAGCTAACAAAACTATAAATGCCTAGAAAAATGCACAAACTAATCCTAATGCAACAAGTACATGCCAATGCAAAATTCAAAACTACTCTTAAATCAAAAGATGAAAGTTGCTTGTTTATCAATTTTAGATTTGCCACTTAAATGTTTAGATGGAATATAAGTTTTTGTTGCTTATTTCGTCTAATCACTAAAAGCAAGATGAATACAGACAAATAGGCACTTTCACTCAACAAAAAGGAAAACTCAATCAAAACAAAGATCAAGAAAGCAAAACAAAGTTTCAAGAAGTTTCCTTCAAAAGCAACTCAAAAACGACTTTTCAAAAACGCTCTAACAAGACTGAAACTTGATGACCGAAAAATAGGCAATGAATCACTTTTCGAGTTTGCGACACAAAACAAGTGGGAACTCAACAAAAAAGGTGCTTTGAAATGCTCTTAGCAATCAACAAGCAGCGAGACGAGCTTGGCAATGGAAGCCAAAAGATTGAAAAGACAACTTTCAAGAAAGCGTGAAAAAATGACTTTCAGAAAGCAAGAAAATCAGATGGTCATAAAAATAGTTCAAACATGCAAACCAAAAAGTCATTAAAAAAATACTCAACACAGAGATCAAAATCAATCTTTCTGCCCTAAATACACAAAGCAGCCAAGATTCCTTGTGAGAAACCTTGTGTGCTTAAGCAAAAATAAATGACGTTTGCAAGAAAACGAACAAGAGAAACCTTTTCACAATCAGAGAGAATTTGAAACAAGACGCTTGTTGTAAAACTAAAGACTGTGACAGAACAGTGATTGTTCCAAACTGAATCAAAACAGCATACTATCTTCCAGAAACAAAAAAAAAAATTAAAATTAAAAATCTTGAAAATTAAAGATATACGCACCTATGTTTGCACATAGATGCGTGTATATGCGACAAGGCTTAAGGAAACATGTGTATACGCAGGTTCACTTAAGGAAAGATGCATATATACGCTTCTGTAAACAGAGAAAACAACATATAAAAAAACTTCCAAGAAAAACAAAAAACAGTCTGGAAAAAACTGATCAAAGCTTACAATTCAGGCACTGACTACACAACAATAGAAGATAAACAGACAGCTGAGCCCTGATTGGCTTGAATACACCCAAACTAGCAACAACAATAGTGTTTTCCTTAGTGGAGTCGCGAATTCTGTTGTGGGATAAACTCCCCTAGGGTCTTGGGTGAATACCCTAGCAGACTGGAGGTTATCTATGCAAAGAAACACACATTCCATACAGTCATAATGCTACTATAAGCAAACTCTACGATAGGTGGCGTACCTGAGGTCCTACATTTTAGAAGAGCCTTCCAGGGTCCAAACCCTTCTTGGAGTCCCTTTTGCTCCCTTGACTTGAAAAACAATCAATTCAAGAAAGTACAGCAGTATATGGACTAAACATCATAAAGAAACCATCTTCATATTATAAGGAAAGGTAGTTAATTATGCAATTAAACAACCATTCACATATGAATCATAATACGAATATCATAGCATGAAGAAGATCTATATCAGGAACAAAGACATGTGTTTCTTTTATTATAGACAAATAAAGTACAGAAAAGGAATAATTTCACCTGATTTATCCTTTCGCAGGCTCCAAGCGGAACCGTCTCCCAGATTCGTCCAGTCTCAAGCATTTAACAAACTCCTTCCATGACTTACTCCATGATCTCTCAAGTAGTATAAAATCATCAACACACACAAGGAAACAAGGGTTTCCTGTAGAATGGGGGAAGTGCAGGAGGCACAAGGATCTTCAGACCTGGTCAGGGAAATCTCAGCATAGCAATCTTTCTCTCTCTTCTCTCCTCCCGTTGGCCTTCCCATAGAAGCCTTTTTATACTTCTCCCAAAGTATTTTTTTAGTTGGGAATTCGTTGGGAACAGTTGGACCATGGGAACTAACATGTAATCAATAGGTAAAACCCGTGATCTCCACCCGAAATTAAGGAGATTTATTTTTTTAAGTGTTTTTAAACATACATGCGGGTTGGGTATAAACAAACCCGCGTATACACGCGTTTAGCTCAGGGCAATGTCGCGTATAGGGAATAAAACACTGTTTTTTAAATTTAGGACTAGGTCTAGAAGGAGGGGTTACCCTAGGCCATGAGTGCAGCATCACAAGGCATCCTTATCTTGGTCATATACCAAGACAAGGTCGCCTTTAGAAAAGACTCGAGGACAGATAGCTTTGTCATACTGAGTTTTAACCCTTTTCGTATGAGCCTCATTGATTGTGGCGACATCTCGACACTACTCATCGAGATGTTCCAAATGAAGGAGGCGCTCTAAGAGACTAGAAGTCTCTGGAAGGAGCTCAACAGCTAATTTAAGAGATGGAATTTCACATTCGATAGGAAAGAGATACTCCATCCCATAAACTAACTGAAAAGGTGTAAAACCTGTAGCAGTCTTTACGGAGGTTCAGTATGCCCAAAGAGTCGGATACAACATAAGATGCCAATTGGATCGATTTTTGTCGATTGTCCTTTGCAGGATCGTATTAAGGGTTTTGTTCACTACCTCTACCTGTCCATTGGCCTGAGGATAATAAGGAGATGAATGTTCCTATCGGAAACCTAAATTGAGAGCCAATTCAGACATTAGTTGATTATGGAAATGACTTCCATGGTCAGTGACAATCTCTCTCGGGATACCAAACCTTGAGATAATATGATTAAGGAGGAACAATGTCGCTGTTTCACTATCATTTTTATAAGTGGGCATGGCCTCAGCCCACTTCGTGAAGTAGTCTACAGCCACGATAATGTACTTGTGATTCGCTACTGAAGGCGGATTACAAGTTGTAAAATCAATCCCCACTTAGTAAAAGGATCAACAGTGACAACGAGAAAAAGAGGAGTTGGATGTGCGTGCATCTTCTAAGTATAGAGTTGACAGGGGTGACAGCGTTTGACCACTTCAACACAATCTTTGAAGAGCGAAGGCCAAAAATAGCTGGCCTGCAAGATATGCTGAGCTGCAACAAGCCTTGAAAGATGACCACCACAAGCTCCATTGTGGCAATCATTGAGCACTAACTCTGCTTCCTCTAGGGTTAAATAATGTTGAAGGATTGAATCAACCCCTCGACGATATAATGTATCACCGATGATGACATAGTTCTTGGCCAGGTGACATAATTTTTGGCGTTCTCCTTAGAGAAAGTAGAGGGAAACTTTGAAGTCTGGAGATAGACAATGATATCTCCATACCAAGGGTCGAGTGAAGAGATGAGGAATAAATTTTCCTCGAGAAAATTTTCCTCATAAATAGTATCCTCTCCACAAGGTAGCTCAAAAATTAACTCGACAAAAACCATGGATTTCTTAGACTTGGCGGAAAGAACTCGAGATAAAATTCTTGTAAAATGACTATCCATCGATTATATTTTCCCCCAATCACTCGCCTATTGAGGACAAATTGAAATGGATTGACCGCTGCTAAGACAAAATTTTTGCATAGAAAGATATAATGGTGGAGCCGCTGGACAGCATGGACAATTTCCAAGGCCAACTTCTCAACAGGAGAATAGAGAAGTTCAGGACCTATTAAGCCTCGGCTCAAATAATAAATCACATGCTCTATGAGAGCATCGTCTTCTTGAATGAGAACCATACCTATGGTTGATTCTGCTATCGCGAGATATAAAAGGAAGTCTCTACCATAATCCGGTGGACTCAAAAGCGGGGCAGAGACTAATGCCTTTTTCAAGGCATCGAACGACCACTGCGCAAAGTCATCCCATACAAATGGAATTCCTTTCCGTAGAAAACACATAAACCCTTTAGTGATCTCGACATAATTCGCTATAAACCGTCTGAAGAAATTAGCCTTCCCTTGAATACTTTGAAGTTTCCGAATCGAGGATGGGGGAGGCAACTGAATTATTGCCTCTACCTTGAAGGGGTCAACCCTAATCCCTTCATTTGACACAATGAACCCTAATAATTGACCAGATGTAACTGCGAAAACGCATTTATTGGGATTCAACTGGATCTTGTAAAAACGACATCGATCAAAAACCAATCGTATATGACTAGGGTGATCAGTTCTCTTTCAAGAACGAGCAGCTAGATTGTCCAAGTATGCTTCGATCATATGTTTGATGTCGCGGAAAGCATATGACATGGCCCGCTGGAAGGGCTCCAACATTTTTGAGACCAAAAGGCATATTTCTGTATGCAAAGGTACCCCAGGGACACATAAAAGATGTATTATGCTAATCTTCTGGACGGATAGAGATTTGATTATAACCAGAAAAACCATCCATGAAGGAGAAAACCTCGTTACCCGCACACTCATCAATAATCTGATCAATGAACGGTGTGGGGTAATTATCTTTGGGACAAGCCTTGTTTAGGTCTCTAAAGTCAATGCATACTCGGATTGTTCCTTGCTTTTTATCCACAGGGACTGGATTAGAAACCCAATCGGTAAGAGGAACAGGGTATATGAAACCCACCTTGAGCAGCTTCTTCAGCTTTAATGGCTGCTGCTTTCCGAGGATTAACCGGTCGAAGCCTTTGATGAACCGGTCTAGCATTTTCATACGACTTGATCTCATGTTGAACTATGGATGGATCAAGGCCAGCCATTTCTTCATAATACCAAGCAAATACGTCTCGAAATTCCTTAAAAAGGTCAGTGTAAACTTGAATTTCTTCAGGGGAACATTTGGCTCCGATGAAGAGATTCTCGATCACGTTAGGGTTCCTAGAAATGTTTATAGATATCGTTTTTGAAATCACCTACATATTCCCTTCGACATGAAAGTGTGCTGGAGCCAAAGGATTTGATACCGTACAAACATCACTAGTAAAGAGCTTGAAGAACCTAGATTCTACTTCCTGCAACGGAGAAAGAAAATATGAACGATGGTGTAAGTATTCCCAAGGTTGATCTACACCCATCATTACTTTTAGGATTGCTTCTTCGGAAGGTAAAACCATATCTAAGTAGTCCATAGCAGAGGTAGAATCAAGGGTCCAGGTCTAGGCCACATCACCATCTAGCTCCTCCTCAGAGAAAGGAGTAGAGTGGTTGTCTACAGAGTTGACGATAGACTGATATCTAAGCTCTGCTGCAGACAAAGGGAACTCCATTCCCCCGAATTGTCCTTTAACTAATGTGGTCGTAGGTGAAGGCAAGGTCCAAGGGTCTGAAAAATAATGAGTTTGTAAGAACTCTTCTCGTGAAGACTCCTTGGATGATGAAATGACATTGATTCTAGCGATAGCAGAGGGAAAATCAAAGGTACCCATCAATGAAGAATATATCCCAACTCCTAGGTTCTCAGTAGCCGAATGAGGGTTATCCACTAAAGGAACAGTATAATCCAAAGTTGCCATAGGATCGGCTGGAGAGTAATCCAACTGATCAACCTTAAAAATTTTCCCTTCATGAGGAAAGCAAAAGACACGAAACAAAGTTGAAACAATGGCATCCATTTAGTATACCCAATTCCTTCCTAAGAGGAGATTGTAATCTAGGTTGGAATCGATGACTTCTACTTCGATATTGACGACCTTCCCCCTAACACATATTGGAAAGGCCAGGATAATCCCATGCGGTCTATGATAATTTCCATCAAATGCAGTCAGGAGGGTAGGTGAAGGAGCGACCGAAGGCGATCCAATGGCCTTCCAGCATGACATTGACATGACGCATGTGGAAGCTCCTTCATCAATAACGGTACAAAAAATGTTAATTTTCTAGTATGTAGACTTTATTTGAAAATCCATGTGATGAGGGAGTCGCTTTTTGACATTTAACATGTCGAAAGTCAGCACTAAAGAGTTAGTTGGATCAACTGCCTCTATCGCCGAAAGCAAAGCACTTCATTGAGCTGGACACGATTGGAGAACCTCTAAAGCGGACATAGCGCATGGACTCTAAGCCAGATCCTCAAAAATGGAGCAATTCTGGGAGGCCCTAGCATTTGGATTAATAGTCGCATGCTTAGCGGAACCTTTTGGTATCCGTGGTATAGTCTCGACAGGGGGTCACTCAATATGAAGGTCGGTATTCCCGGGAGCAGTTTTGTACTTGGAAGTTTCAACTTCACCATAATCACGCGACCGAGTGGCCACATGGACATTAGAACCCATCATGAAAGCATTTGATGATTTTTCCCCTTCCTGGTTTCCCCCTGCAAAGGTACTAGGATTTGAATTCGCACTAGCAAGTAGCTGTTTCCCTTGGGGAAAAGGGTTGGTTAAGACAGCTTGAGAGCTAGAAGTCCCTTGCTGCCCTAATAAGCGCTGAACATCTTGAATATTTGGGCAGAGATGAGCTAAATGGTCTCCACTGCATAACTTGCATGGAAACTTGACTTTCTTCCTAGACTCATTGCTACCACTACCAGCATTATTGTCGGATTTATTTAAGTTAGCCTTCCCTTCTTGACTTTTTTTCTTACCTCATCCTTTCTTTTTCTCATTGGAATTTTGATTTCCTTTGGGGTTGGCAGGTTGGATGGCATTAACCGAAGAGGGTTGGGAAGATGAAGGGTTAGACAATGTGACCTGGTTGTTAGGAGCAGTTTGTAAAGACAACTGCTGCAATTGGCTCAACAAGTTCACCCCATTTGTGTCTACCGATCCAACGATACCATCGACATGGGGACCTGGCTTCGACTTGGCTATATCAACCTTAGTCCCGGGAGCATCGGGAAAGATTTTTTGTAGAACCCCAGACTGAGAATAAATAAATTCTAATTACTAGGCCCTAAAAATAGCTTGTTCCTCAGAATAGACTATGGACAGGGAGACATCCTTAGAGATTTCAGGTCGTAAAGATTTCAAAAACCATTCAAGACAATATTCCAAAGGGATTTCGGCTTTAATTAGCCTCTTTCTTCGTCTCCATTCCTGAATGTGATCAGAAATGTGAGTTTTCCTATCCTGACAAAAATTGGCCAGAAGTTCAGTTCTGGCATCATAACGGACGGGCAATTGGAAATGATTTAAGAAAATATTAGCTAATTTGGTGAAAGATGTAAAGCTGCCCCTGGAAACTCTATATACCACTTGGTTGCATTGACAATCAATGTGTGTTGAAAAAGTCTCAACCTAATCGAGTCATCAATAAGGGAGTTTGATGAGCACCACAAATGGAATGTGGTCACATGGTCGCCTGGGTCTTCACCGCCCTTTCCCTTGAACTTTGGAATGTCCGAAGGGAGTTTGGTTGGGACTGAAGGCCAGGCTGGATTGTATTTGATTGGATTGTTTTTTAATTTTGTGAGATCTGGCAAGTTCAATGTTGCCATAAAAGCAAGCCTGGGAGGAGCCTGGGGATTCCACCCAGACTGGGTTGAGCTCCCAAATTTCTAAAAAGATTGGCTTGGATTTTGAAAGGCACCAGGATGCCCGAAGTAACCAGCAAAACTAGCTAAATCAAAAGGTGAACCTTGTGATCCAGCAAAACTCAAAGTTTGACCAACTCCAGTCGAAAAACCTCCATAACCAGGGAAGCTCCCTCCTAAAGGATTATAAGGAGTCGATAACCCCTGATAAGGATTCCAAGTAGAAGCTAAGGGAGGAATACTTCGAAATGAACTAACTGTAAAATATGGCCTATTCCCTTGTTGGCCGAAAAAAGGATACCCAGTTCCCATGCCACTAACCGCAGGGTTAGTCCAACCTTGAAAAGGATTGTTGCTTTGTCCTGTAGAAGAAAGAGGCATAGATCCTATTGTCAGGTTGGAATGTGGTATATGACCACTTCTAAAAGGAAAACCCTGAAATGAAGCTGATCCACCCATCATGGATGTGGAGGCACTAAACGGAACTAATGGAATACCCTGTGAATTGGTGCCAAACGGGAAGAATCCAGAACTAAAAGCATTGGCTTGGGAATTTCCACTCGTAGAAGGATGGAAGTAGACCCAACTAAGGATGTGCTAGCAAAAACCCCAAATAAATATGCAGATGGGATGGAAATAGCTCCTCCCCCTTATACTGACGTTGGAGTCAGTATAGTTGTAGCACTTGTGGTAGAAGCCATGATTTTAGTAGTGGCCATCGATGGTAAGTGTGTAATATGACCTGGACTTGATGGTCTATGCATCGGAGTCCCAACGTATTGTAATACATCTAGATCACTAGATGGTAGGGGAGAATTTGAAGCCGCTAATGACTCTGGAAGTTCTTTTACCTCTATGTTATTTTCCGATTGAAAGACAACTCGAGAAAGAACTGGAGTATTCCTCTCTTGTTCTATGGAAGTACCAGGCCTGTCTTGAACACTAATTCCCTCGATAGGAGGATCAATCCCCGATGTGTCAGTTGCCATGGGATGAAACCCACCGGAAGTATTACCTATATGCCTTCTAGGAGAAGCCTCTAAACTTGGTGGTGAAAGACCACGAAGTCTTCAAGATCGTCTAGGTGATCGGTCAGCCACTTTGAATTTTTTATCAAGATCTAATTAAATACTCAAGAAAAATGAAATCTAGGCCAACTAAGAGCATAGAGCACACAATAAAAAGTCCCTAAAAGATGTCAGCCAGTCAAACAACTTTCAAGTATTTCTGCTTCGGGTGATGAGGACCGGACACCAAAATACAAGAAAGTGAAGTAAGGGGCCTTCCGAAGATAGTCTAGGATAATGACGGCCCAGTCCTACGAGCGAAGGTAACAAAGGAAGTTACGCTGACCCCCTAACAATAGGCTGCACCGGTGCAAACCCCCAAGCTTTGCAAGGGTGCCCTCCAGTAGTACCATTGAGAGTGATACAACTTCAACCTCAGGTGCCACGGGATTCCCCTCCGCAGCCACCTATGTAGATCCCTAGGAGAAGCAACTATGGTTACCAATTCGTGTCAGAAGCCAGGTGGAACAATCTTGAGGTAAGATCCGACAAGTAGGAGACGGGGTATCTCTCTTCCTTATCTTCAAAAACCCTCGTGCTTAACTCCCAGATCCGGAGCTTTCTTGGTCTCCCTAACACTATTGGATTTTCACTCACTATTCAGGCTCTTATGTTTGACAGCTTAAATGGCCTTGGAGAGTTTAAATGGCCTTGGAGAGTTTTCTCTCCACTCGCCTAATCCAAGGCCCTAAAATATCCTAAAACTTGTTGGTGTGTTTTAGAGTGAGGATAACAAGAAGAGCTGCAGTATTTATTCTGTCTTGATTGCTCTTCTTTTATCATCATTCTTAACCCTGATGATGGATCCCATTTTGGATTTGAAACGTTGGTATAAAAATGTTCATACTGTGGATTCTTCGGTCAATAATTCGAAAAATTATAAAAAAAGTTTTTGTGTATTTTAATTAGCGCTTGTTTTTAAACGGGTTGTTCTTTAAGTCAAGGGATAAGCAGAAATGAAACTTATGGTGTTTTGACACAAAAGAAATTAATAAAAACCAAACTCTATGCAAATGCACTCATTTTGTTCTTCAATGAAAGAAATTTCTACTAGGTTCAGAGGAACTTCAAAGAAAGCAGCAAATTTTTCTTTTCTTTTCTTTTCTTTTACTCAAGCTTCTCACTCACAAAAATTAACAAAACTATGGATGTCCTAAAAAAGATGCACAAATCTATCCTAATGCAATGAGTACATGTTGATGCACAACTTAAGACTACTCTAAATCAAGAAATGAAAGTAACTTGTTTATCAATTTTAATTTGCCATTTAAAATGTTTAGATAGAATATAAGTTGCTAATGCTCATTTTCGTCCAAACACTAAAAGCAAGTTTCAAGACAAACAAAAATGCACTTTCATTCGGAAAAAGGAAACCAAATTCAAACAAGGCCAAAGAAAGCAAAAACCAAGTTTTCAAGAAGTTTTCTTCAAAAGCAAAAACAAAAGTGACTTTTCAAAAGTGCTCTAAACAAGACTGAAACTTTATGATCGAAGAATAGGCAACAAAACACTTTGTAAGTTGACAACACAAAACGGGTGAAAACTCAACAAAAATGTGTTTTAGGATGCTCTTAACAATCAAAAAGCAGTAACAAGAGCTTGGCAATAAAGACCAAAAGATTGAAAAGACAACTTTCAAGAAAGTGTGAATCAACAACTTTCGGAAAGTAAGCAAAGCAGATGGTCATAAAGATGCAGTTTTGACACGCAAACAAAAAGTCATCAAAACAAGATTTGACACAGAGATTGAGATCAATCTTTCTGCCCTGGAAGACCAGAGGAGCCAAGATTCCCAGCAAGAAATCTTGTGTGCTTAAACAAAAAAGATGGCGCTTGCAACAAAAGAAAACAAGACCAACACTTTCCACAATCTGAGAGAGTTTGAAATCATGTACTTGCTGTAAAAATAAAGATTGACACAAAAAATAACTATTCAGGATTGATTCAGACTAGCAGACAGATCTTCAGAAATAGAAACATTTGAAAAATCTTGAAAATTTTAGGGTATACACCACTGTGTTGATGTACAACTGCGTGTATACGCTATTCAGCCTAAGGAAACCTGCATATATGCAGGTTGACTTAAGGAAACATGCGTATATACGCTTCTGTAAACTAGAAAAACAACATATATAAAATATTACAAGAAAAAACAAAAAATAGTCTGAAGAAACTGATCAAACTTACAATTCAAGTTCCTACAGGAACAAACTACACAGTGATAGCAAGCAAATAAAAAGTTGAGCCCTGATTGGCTTGAACAAACCCAAACTAGGAACAACAATACTGTTGTCCCCAGTGGAGTCGCCAATTCTATTAAGGGATAAATTCCCCTAGGGTCTTGGGTTGATACCCTAGCAGATCAAAGGTCATCTACAAAGCCAAACACACATTCCACACAACCATGATGATAATATAAACAAACTACGCGAAGAGGGGTGCACCTAGGGGTCTTTCGTTTAGGAAGATCCAGCTAGGGTCTAAACCCTCTTGGAGTTCCTTCTAGTCCTTCAACCTGCAAAACAATCAATTCCAGAAAGTACAGCAGTATATTGACTGAGCATCATAAAGAAATCATCTTCATAGCATATTGAAAGGTAGTTAGTTATACAATTAAAACAACCATTCATATGTGAATCATAACATTGATATAAAAAACATGAAGAAGATTTATATCAGTTACAAGACAAGTGTTTCTTTTACTATAGATAACTAAAGTACAGAAAGGAATGATTTCACCTGAGTCTTCCTTTCGTAGGCTCCAAGCAGAACCGTCCTCCGGATTCGTCTAGTCTCAAGCCTTCAAAAAACACCTTCCATGACTTACTCCAAGATATCTCAAGTAGTAGGAAGACATCATAACACAAGGAAAAAAGGGTTTCCTGTAATGGGGGAAGTGCTGGAAGCACAAGGATCTTTAGACCTGGTCAGGGATAATCCCAGCAGAGTGATGTTTCCCTATCTCGTCTCCTTAGGCCTTCCCATTGAAGCCTTTTATACTTCTCCCAAAGTAGTTTTTTATTTGGGAATTTGTTGGGAAAAGTTGGGCCATGGGCACTAATAGGTAATCAACAGGTAAAACCTATGATCTCCACCTAAAATTAAGGAGATTTATTTTTTTTTAAGTGTTTTAAGACATATATGCGGGTCGGGTATACACAGACCCGCGTACACACGTGTTTAGCTCAAGGCAATGTCGCGTATAGGGATTAAAACACTATTTTTTTAAATATTTGGACCAAGTCTGGAAGGAGGGGTTGCCCTAGGCCATGAGTGCAACATCACAAACATCAAGAGTGAGATTTGGAGCTATAACACTTTTGCATGTATTTTTCTTTGCTATTCTCTATAGGGAACAACACTTTGGGAGTATTTTCAAGAACAACCCTTCCTTCCTCTTGTGGGATTATTCCTAGTTCATCTCAACTTCATTTTACTGATTCCCTTTCATGGCATGAAGTACACTACTTTTATGAGGAAAAGAATTATGGATTCTATTAAAGTGAGTTAATATCATTCACGTTATGATCTTTAACAGGACAGCTCCTTGATGATAGATTATTTTCAAAAGGGACACAATTATTTATATACTACTTTACTGCATTGTTTTCTGTTGTACATGATATTGATTGATCATCTTAATACCATGCTACTTCCACCCTTCCTGGTTATAATCTTCTCTGTCTGTAATAAATGAGATTATGGGTATATTTTTTTTCTATTGACATGTTCAACTTCTTCCCACCATCCCTGCTCTTAAGGAGTATTGAGCCTCCCTCTTTTTATAATAAAAATGTGTAATAACAACAAAATTTTGTTCACAAATGGAGGATAGGGGGTCTCATTATGAGCCAGCCTACCATGTTCATAAGGTTGTAACAAAGTGACATTCCCATTATGGCCACCACACCAGGGTTATGATCCATTGGATAGCCAAATTAACCTTGGAACAGGAGGTCTCATCATGAGCCAACCTGATTACTTTTGTTACATCCCAGTGAATGGCAATGTAGTTATCTGGTTACCATGCCAGCACACTGATCTCTTCTGTAGAACAACACTGGAACTCTCTAGTTATAAATTGAGGATCTTGGCTCATATGGGTTAAAAAGCAACCCTTTCGAGGCTATGGACGCCTACTGACAGCAAAGACTTTGCTTATGGTATTGAAGTTATATCTTATCATCAATTATTACTATAATACCCTTTTCTTATTCTCTATTTTTATTGGAGAACTTATTTCCTTAATTTTCCCTGTTTTGAACCTTTACGCATGAGAAATTGTTTTCAAATCAATCGCATCATTTTCAGCTGAATACCATTAGCAAAGCATCTTTTTGGCATATTGCTGTCCTTTTTCTCCTTTTCATAACTTATCATCAATCCAAAGCATCCTATCTCTTAATCATAACTATGTTTACACACTCTGCTCTCAATATAACCATATATCTTGTCATCCTATCATTGATATACGTACTCTACTTCATTCACTGTTGTATTGTTCATTTCCTTGCCTTGTCATCAGCACAACACCTTTCATATGCTTTATGGTCATGGAATCTCTTTTCCAATTGGAGGTCGGAATGTATGCATTATGGGATAGTATGCGATATGATTACTGCACTCTGCCATAACTTGTTGATTTGACAAAATATTAGTATTGCATGTATACAAAAGTTTTTCTAATTGAAATTTTTGCATGCATCTTATCTGTTGTTATTCAAAACTAACACTGTGAATTCAAGAACATTGTATGCAAAATAGTGATTTGTTTACAGGAGAACAACAAGTATGCGGGGGAAACTCTATTCGCAGCATGACCACACTATTGCAACTAACAGAAGAGGCTCGAGCAACTCGTGAACGTGAACAATTGTTCAGACATGATGTGCTTACCTGGATTCCACCTTTTGCATCACTTTTAGCACCAACTTTGCCTACATTAGCTTCAACAAATTCCAATCCATATATTTCATTCCACATTTTTCTTTTTGGAGGCAAAACTTGATGTAAAATAGCATAATTTTCTGATTTATTATGAACTTAGGAGAATTTCATGAAAATCCATTTTGAGCATTATTTTTCATCCTTCATTCCACATCTTTACCACTTCCCATTTTTCAGTGGCATATCATCTTTCAGTTTGGGGGAGTGTTGCTTTCATTCCTTTCTTTCTTATGACCATGTCTTTATCATCCATTGATCTTCTTATTCATCTCGACACCCCTTATTCCATGTTGTTTTACACCAAGCATAGAATTCAACAGATGGTAGCGACCACCTCAATTTGTTTTCTAGCATTGCATGAGGGCATGCTAATTCTTCTGTTTGGGGGAGGAATTGCTACACATGATGGATGTTTTCTACTATCTTTCTCATTTAAGGCATACAATTTCATTTTTATACAGTGCAGAAATTGATTTCCATATATTTTTAACACTATGAACCCAATTCTTGTGATTTCTAGAAAACACAGACATATCATTAAAATACACAAACCCAGATAATTTCAAGTAATATTAGTTCATAAAATTTCGGAAATCGTGCACTGTCACCTACAACCATTTTGTTTATATCTCATGATCCATGCATCGAAACAATCCAATTTTTGTATCATAGAAGCATTAATATAGTCTAAATCTACTTGCAAAATTTCAACAAAATCTGGTTTGTAGTTTTGAGAAAATGGTTAATTATGTTTGCTGTTACTTATATCATATTTTTCTGCAACTTCATATACACATAAGTTGAAAAGGTTTTAAGATTCTTGTCTACTAAGTTTGAATCAAAAGTATCTACTATAGAAGAAAAACAAGATCTTTAGACTATTACTATGACATAGCTGCACAAAATCTTAACTACCTTCAAAATGAGAAAAGGAGGTCCATCAGATATGAGAGAAGCCGCATTTAAAGCTTTAGGAAGAGAAGAACTCAATGAATCAAGACATATTTCAGAAGGAGAGGAAGAAGTAAACTTTGTCAAGAAGCTTCAACGGGGTTCCGGAAGATTCAGAGTTAAACTACCTTTCAAATGTTTTGCCTGTGGTAGAGTCGGTCATTATGCTGCCAAATGTCCTCATGAAGATAAATATGATAAAGGGAAGGAATCTGCAAAATGGAATAGAAAACAAAGTGTAAGTAAAAAGAGCTACTATACTCATGAAGATAGCGATGGTTTATCAAATAGTGATGAAGATGAAAATAGTAATGACTATAGAATTTTGATGGCTTATGAAGATGATAATTTTTTGGATGCTTTAGATGAAGATGACCTTTATGAAGAAATCTCTAAACTCAAAATCTATTTAGAAGAAAAGAATATGATTATAGATACCTTGACATACCAACTTGTTTAAAGAGAAAAACACAATGAAAAACTAGAATGTGAAATTGTGGGTCTAAGAAAGGATCTCGAGAAAACAAAATCTCTCAATCTTAGATTTGTTAAAGGATCAGAAACCTTAAATGAAATTATCAAAGTGCAGCATTTTCCTCTGATAAAGACAGATCTTGGATATACTGAAGAAGAATCTCAATCACAGAAGCCATCAACCTCCACTAAAAGCTATCTTGATGCAGCAAAGAGTAGTGAATAGTTTGACAATTGTCAACAAAGGCATAAAGCAGATCACCAGGTAAATTAGGCTGAATTTAATTCAAGGATGAACACAAACCACAATCAACCTCAGGTAAATCATACTCAATTTTCTTCAAAGACAAATATCAATAGAAACTACAATCAACAGGTCAGTATATTCGATAATCGTAGGAAATTCTTTAATGGTCAATGTTTCTCGTGTCATAATTTTGGACACAAAGCTGCTCAATGTGTTGCTTACAAAACCATTATGACTAGAGAAGCACGAAATCAAAGGCATGTGACAGGGATCAAGAAAAGTTCTTATAATAACTTTTCTCTTCTTGAAAATGAAATAGAATGCTCAATCTGTAACAAATTTGGCCTGAAGAATCTGTATGCAGGAGTAAATTTCGACAAATATCTCAAAAGGAGCAAACTCCATTAAATCCTAAAATATGGAGAAAGAAAGAACCGCAAACAGAAAGATGTGGTATAGCATTGTATGCAGAAGGACAAGAAAACCAATGGTACATTGACAGTGGATGCTCAAAACACATGACAGGTGACAAAGAAAAACTACACTCATATAATGCCTTAGAAAAGGAAAAGAGTGTCTCATTTGGAAATGACACTCCTACTGTCATAAAAGGTAAAGGCTTTGTTTTCTTGAAAGAAAAAGTTAAAGCTGGGAATGTTATGTATGTTGATGGCTTAAATCATAACCTGCTGAGTGTGAGTCAAATGTGTGATCAAGGAAATGAAGTAGTGTTTCGATCAAATGGATGTGTTGTTCGTGAGCTTGATACAGGAGAAACCATGATCAAAGGTACAAGAACTCCAAACAACCTATCCATACTCAAGGGAGGAAAAAAACAATGTTATCTAAGCAAAAATGATGAAAACTAGCTATGGCATAGAAGATTGGGATATCTAAGCTTTTCTCAAATAAGAAAAGCATGCAGATTCTAGGCTATTCGTGATCTTCCAGATATCAACATTCCTGAAAATACTATATGAAAATCATGTCAATTCGGTAAGAAAACCTGATCTCACTTCGTCGAAAAGGAAGGGCAGCTAGTAAACCTCTTGAACTTGTTCATACTGATTTATGTGGACCATCAAGGAAAAAGTCACCTCGTGGAGAAGAATACTTTATATTGTTCATTGATGATTTTTCGAGAATGTGTAGGATAGGTCTTCTAAAGCATAAAGATGAAGCAGTTGAAAAGTTCAAAGCCTTCAAAGCTTTGGTTGAAAATGAATCAGATCGCAAAATCAAATGCCTCAAATCTGGTTGAGGAGGGGAATTTACCTTGGACGAATTCTTTGACTTTTGTGAACAACATGGAATAAAAAGGCAGTTCTCCACCGCAAGGACTCAACGAAATGGAGTGGTAGAAAGGATGAACAGAACTGTTCAACAAATGGTTCGTGCTATGTTAGATGAATCTGGAACTCTTGCAACCTTCTGGAGTGAAACTGCATTCGCCGCCATCACTATTCTCAACCAAGCAAATGTTCGAGTAAACAACACTCAAACCCCACATGAACTTTGGTATGGTAAGACTCCTACTGTAAAATAATTCAAAGTTTTTGGAAGTAAATGTTACATCAAAAGGACTGATGAAAAACTTGGTAAGTTTGAACCCAGAGCAGATGAAGGTATTCTTCTTGGCTACTCTTTCCGAAGTAAAGGATATAAATGTTATAATAAAATACTTGGGAAAATTATTGAAAGTATTGATGTTGTGGTTGATGAAGCATGCAAAAATCCAAAATAGATAAAAACCGAAGGTTATGACAATGAAGAAGATGAGGATCATTTTCCCACATCAAATCACACTAATTTTGAAGAAGAAACCAATGAAGCACTAGAAGAAGAGATAACGATAGAAGAAAACACTCCGTCCAGGTATGTTCAGAAAAATCATCCATAAACTCAAATTTTAGGGGGAAAAGGGGTTGGTGTGCAGACAGGAAGAACCATTGTCGAAGCCTCAAGCTATCTAGCATTACTATCTTCCACCGAACCTCAACATGTAAATGAAGCATGCAAAGATGAATGTTGGGTCAAGGCCATGAATGAAGAACTTGAGAAAATTGAAAAGAATGATACTTGGGAATTAGTTCCTAGACCTCATGATAATAATATCATAGAAACTAAATGGATATTCAAAAACAAGCTGAACGAAAATGGAGAAGTTATTAGAAACAAGCCCAGACTTGTTTGTAAAGGATATGCTCAACAATAAGGTATAGATTTTGAAGAAACTTTTGCACCTGTTGCTAGACTTGAAGCCATAAGAATGTCTCTTGCCCTTTTTAGTTTTTAGAAATTCAAAGTATACCAAATGGATGTAAAATCTGCCTTTCTTAATGGAGAATTAGAGGAAGTCTATATTGAACAACCAGAAGGATTCATAGTTGGAAATGATGTAAAACTTGTATGCAAACTTAGAAAAGCTCTCTATGGTCTAAAAAAGGCTCCAAGGGCATGGTATTACCGTCTTGAGAAATATCTCTGCCAACAGGGTTTTTCAAAGGGGTCAGCAAATAACAATCTATATACAAAGATGGACACTGATAAATTGCTAATAATTGTTGTGTATGTTGATGATATCATTTTTGGTAGCAATGAAGAATCCATGAGTCATAATTTTTCCTCAGTAATGCAACAAGAATTTGAAATGTCCTTGCTTGGTGAGCTTATCTACTTTCTTGGTCTACAAGTTCAACAAAATAAAGATGGTATTTTTCTCTCACAAACCAAATATCTCAAACAAATCTTGAAAAAGTACGGCATGGAAGATTCTAAACCAGTATGTACCCCAATGGTAACAGGATGCAGTATTAGCTCAAATGATGAATCAGCAGCAGTACATCAACCAAGTTACAGATCCATGATTGGAAGTCTGCTTTATCTAACAGGTACCCGACCGGACATCATGCATGTAGTGGGAATAGTTGGAAGATTCCAAGCAAATCCTAAGGAAACACACCTTCAGGCAGTCAAAAGGATTTTCAAATATCTTCAAGGGATGCAAAACTTTGGTTTATGGTATCCGTTGTGGAGGTAAATCCCCTCTACGGACAGAGGTGATCCCTACTAGCCCAAATGGGGTCTAGCAACAATCAAACAACGCTAACACGCAGGTTCCTAATTGCAAATTAAAGACCAACGATGAGGGTCTACCTGGATTCCAACGTTAGTACTTGTGGAAGATTCGTCGCTCCCGTTCCTTTGCTCCAGTTGGTCACGATCCCCACGATCCTCGTGAATGGACACCTGCACACGCAAAGAACGACACAAACACAAGCATAAAATCCAATAGATGCAACTATATATGAGTCGAAAAGGATATAACTAAATCATCATTACAAATACAATAAGAGTGGAACCATAATGATAGTCATCTATTATTGATAAACAAAGAAGAATACAACCATACTTCTGACGTCAAATCCTCCTTTGGTTGGGTGATCAGCAGCACATGCCTTGCAAAGCTTGTTGGGAATGGGGAACAAGCCTCTCTCTCCTTGGATACTTGGACAAGAATCTCCTCACTTTAGATTTAGCCTTATGGGAATGAAGAAGGCTTCTTGCAGCATCAACTTAGCAATTCTCAGACTTTGGGACTTCAAAACTAGCACTCTGAACTAGCTTGTCAAAGGCAAAAGGACAAGCTTTTATAGATAGAGGGGAAGGTGTTAGGATTTTCCACAATATTCATGGGGTTGTCTTTATCACTAAGAAGTTTCCATGAGAAGGTGGCAAACAACTTCCCTTCTATGGAGATTCGAAGCCAAACTAAACCAACTCAATATGGATTCAGTTTATAAGTAGGTTAGGAAGAACCTTCGGAGGTTTGTTTGTTAAAAAAATTACCCAACTTGGTTGGCGTGAGTGCGACTCTGAGACAGAGCGCCAGCTGGCGCGCCCTCTTTGGAGGATTTCCCCCATTGGCGCGAGTGATGCACAATGAAACCGCGCCAATGGAAAAAGGGCTATTTTTATGGGTATTTTGCAGAAGGTGTCTTCAGGGCATATGAAGTACATACTTAGGGGAATACAATGCAAGTGTTTCCAGGTCATGTCACTTCTCACAGGTCCCGGAATGAGTCCTCCAAGGCGCGGGAGAAGGGGTAACAGGGACGGTGACAAATTGTTGTGTAACAGATGCCCCCTAAAGCATGAGGCCCGAGAGAGAGAGGGGTGAAATGCTTTACAAGAACATGGACAACCGAAAACACTACCGCTGGAGAACCTGCGTGGAGAAGTACAACTGATATCTCAAGTACATGATGTATGTGGTATGGGTGCAACCATCCATAGCAGAGTACATAAAAATATGGATCCAAGGTATGGGCACATCCATCCAGTAAGTATCGATAAACAGACTCAAGCATGGTCGTAGCCATCCAGTGAATGAGTCATGTAATGATCATAATAATCCATGAAATCACAACCTAGATCCCAACAGACAAAATCCAGGGTCTTGTGCTCCATCTCGACCCACACAAAGTACAAGTTCAAGCATGTGAATATGGGAGTTGAAGTCGAACATGCAGGAACATCGTTTGATTACCAGTCAATGATGAAAACTGTTAACAGACGCGAGAGGTACCACCAATAATGACAATGGTCCTCAAGGTATTATAGGTACAATCTACGGCGTACGAATCAGTGAGCCGGCATCGAACACCCGTATAATCATTCGATTGGAGGCAAATGATGAAAACGTCGCGTCGAACACGAAGAACCTGCCATTGAGGCATGCAGGCCCCAAGGCACCTGAAGGGAGTCTCTAGGTCAACTTCCTATATAATGAGCTGAAGTCGACAGGAAGTGACTTTGATCAAAGGTGGGCCATAATGTTTCCCACATCATCGACATGAGACAAAGAAGGATAAGATGTTTTGTGAATTAGGATTATGCGAGTTATCAGAGGAAGGTTGAGCATTCTGCAGAGGTCAACTTCTCTTGAACATATCAGCGGCACAACAGTGGACTTGGCAGTATTTGACATCAAATGATCAGAGGTCATGGTGACAAGGCAACGAGCAGATGAGAGGTCAAACAAGATTACCCAAACCCACGGAAGCAAGTGAAAAACAAGATGAGATGTCCCCACCCAGACACGAATGCAGACAAGTTCCATGTTCAAGAGCGACATACTCCCGACACGACAATAATTGTGGTTCCATTTTCCCCACCATTTCTGGTGAGTACCCTAGTTATTTTTTGATGACAAGCTTGACGGGGATAGCATATGCTTGAAACGCATCATTTCGGTGGAAGCCGATGTCATTAAGTTTTAACGAGTCTGAAAAAGGAAGAACTCGGCGTATTTTCATGTTTAGAGAGTTTGAAAAGATAGCGGAAAAGGAAACTCCAGGGCTGTCCTTTTTCGTAAAGTTGTGTCTCTCTAGCCAGAAAAAGTATAAAACAATGCTCGAAAGAACCACCTGATCATTACGATCAAGGAGTACTTTTCATGACTAGTGATTTCGGCCTGAAAAAAGTAAAAAAGCGATCGAAATCACGTCGCTTCGTAATCGTTAACGAACCTGAAACGACAAGGGTCCGACGATCTTTTCGTCTTTACACGGTCGGAAAATGGTTTAAAGACGACCGCCTCTCATTGATGTTTAACGAGTCGAGAGGAATGACTCGGCATTCTTTTCACGTTCATAAAAGAGCAGAAATATGACTCCATAGTGACTTTTTCGTGTATTTACCGAGTCCGAAAAAGTATAAAATACAACTCGTTTCGTCGCCTAAGTCGCACAAAAACCTGTCGTTGCACAAAAACAAGTGTAAAATCCATTTTCGACACAAATATACATTAAAATATTCATAAAAAAAGACTTTTAAAACCTATTTAGGGTTAAAAAAGGCTATAAACATGTGAAAATGGTAAAAACAAGAATAACTTTTCACTTTTACCTCATTGGAGAGTGACAATAGTGCTTTTGGTGTGCCATCTTCGGGTGACGATTGCGACGAATCCGTGTGACCATTTGGAGCGCCGCTAGTTCCAAGTAAGATGCCTCCTCTCCTACTCCATTTTTGTCCATTTTTAATTGCTTTAGCTAGTTTTATTGCCCCCCTGTGGAGGGAATTGCAAAAAATAGGGTTGCACCCATTGGCACGGGTTTCGGGCACAGACCCGCGCCAATGGGCTCTTTTTCCCCAAAGACCTGCGCCCGTGGGTGCGACTGTTTTAGAAACAGTCGCGCCAACGGCCAAGCGCACCCTTGTTTGAAAATTTAACAACTCTAAAGCAATTTCAATATATTTTAAAGTTTCCCAAGGATCTAATTTGATGTTTGTGACCTTGTAATTGCAGGAAAACACACAAAATGGTACTTCAATGGAAGGAAAGAGAGCATGACTAGGTAGACGTATTAGCCATAGCAGATGAAGACTGTATGGAACCCCTTAGAAATCGCGGGCTCAAGAAATACTTCCTCCTGTCCTATCTACGAGCTTAGCCAGAGCTCTTGCGATATTTAATCAACCTTTGGGATGAAGATGATAAACTGTTCCATATACGGGACCAAGTACTGGAACTATACGTATCTGACGTCTATTTCATCACTGGACTGTCGCGTAGAGGGTCGGTGCCCCTATTGACATGTAGCAGGCCATCCGGTGAGAAGATGGAGGAGGTGATGGCGCGAGTTTGCCCAGGGGAAAATTTGGATCCGGCAACTCAAAAGTGGATATCTCCATTGTTCCGGACCTAATACTCAGAGCTCTATTATTCACCATCACACGAGCTGCGGGGGCACAGGCACCCCATGAAGCCACAAAGAACCAACTGATACTAGCTACAGAGTGTCTCAACTCGACGATCTTCAATTGGGCGGCAGCGATGACGACTAATATGAAGAGGCAGCTTACAAAGGGTAAGCGTGGCAAGATGCAACAGTTTGGGTATGGTACCATATTGGTAACGTTCTTTTTGGAATGTGTGCCAATCTTTCAGGGTCAAGGGGCCTTTGTACCTGATCCAGCGCCTCGAGAGCCAAGGATGGCTCGTTGGGCGATGTGGGGTCGTTAATATGCCATGATTATTGTCACTTGTGAACGTTTATTCCACCCATTTCCACCATTCTTCATCATGTCATTTATTATAATTTATCATTTAAATCCATTTTATAAATGATTTATGCTCTCATGGATGAATATTATTTATTCTACTTTATTTCTAATAAATTGATTATTATGCATTATTTTACCAATGATAGTTCTAATAAGTTGGTTGTAACCTTATTTACTATTTTTAGCCTCCAAAGTAACTTCCAGATTGAAGATTTGATTTTTAAATCAGCCAACTCAGAAATTCGCTGGTTTAAGGAGGGACAGTTTTGCGGTTAAGATTCTGAGCAAATGAAGACGAATTTGGAAAATCCGGAACATGGGTTTTGTCCAAAACGGGCCCAATTATCTTCATTTCGAACAGTTTGCCCCAATTTAGCCTGTACAGGGAGAAACGCAGGGTTCTTTGAACATGATTTTCTCTGATTTGCAGTTGCGGCCGTCCTCCAAATCTCAGCTGCAAAGCCAAATTCGCCTTGTTCTTGTTGATCAAATGGTTAGAGGCAAACCAATTTTGTAATAGGAATTATGTTGTACTTATCCTTATTGTAACTTCTCTCTGATCTCCCTCTATTTAATGAAAACAGAGATCAGAGAGGGGGATGATTTGAGGGAGAGGTGATGATGGATTCGGAGAATGAGAAATGTTGGACAACAATGGTGGATTATTTATGCTGTAATTCTTAAGCTTTGCCATTGTAATGATTCCACAATTGGCTGATTAATAAATGATTTGGAAGTGTTGTTCCATTTTCTCATTCTGAAGTGACCCCGCAGCATTCGTTGGCGGCTAAGGGCCCAGCCTCTGGCGGAGTATGCTGCTGCTGCTGTATATTATCTTTTTGGTTTATGCGTGGTTTGTATTATCAGTTTGAATTGGTAATCTGATGTGATTTATTATCTTATATTGCAGTTCTGTTATATTTCATATATCGCTCTCTGCAACAAAGTCGTAACGTGCATTCTGATCTTATAACATATTGCTATCTCTTTAAAGTCGTTAATGTAATATTGATGTTCTCTACAGAATGATTTAATTGCGGAGTAATCAAGCTGCAACCTTCTTAAGCTGGTATTATTGTATTTGTCCATGGTTTATACTTCATATGAATGTTGTTCAATTGACATTGTGGTTCCATTATGAATTGCAATCGCTACCCTTTCTAACCAGGATTAATACTTGCGTATCAGACTCAGATTACCATTTCTTAATATCGTTGTACGCTGTGTGCATTATTTATTTTAGCACCGTAGGCTGTTCCATATTTCATTTCCAATTAGTTTCCATTCTATTTCTTTTTGTTGTCTAATTTATTTGATTTGGCTTGGTTGTTGTTTGCCTCCATTAAAACAGAGTTTTGCTGTTCAGTTCTTTTAATTTTAGTTTCCTGATTTCATTTATGGCCGTTCCATTTTAGACTTGCTGTTCCATTTATTTTCTGCTGTCCATTTACTTGTATTTATTGCTTTGGTGTGAGAGAAGGTCCAAGGCTGTCGTGAGCCTCAGCAAATGCTACCACGCTCCCTGATCCATGGTCCATGCTCTAATTCCTTTTGCATCAATTTCTAGAGGAATGAGTTATTGCTACTATATCCTCGATTGATGGTTGTTTGAATGAATGATTTAGTTTAAGACATTTCAGTTCCTTGTTGTTTCAATTAGATTTCTTTTTCAAGCATTCATTTACTTTTGGGTTTTAAGCACTATACTGCAAAACATTACTCTTAAGTAAATAGCCGCCTCAGACAGAGTACACTCTTGAAATAAAAAGTCGTCCCTGGGTTGACAATTAATGTGAGGAAATTAGGTGTTAAAAAGACCCTTTTTATCGCTCCACACCTGCCAAAACAACTTGGTAGGCTGAACTGTAGCTTGACTCAGCTAGTTCACCGCAAAGCACAAATATGGTCATGTGTTCACTAGGTACATCAATGAACCCACAAGCTGCCGATAAACAATAGCAGCTACTACCTCACCTGAAGTAGCATCCTCCTTCCTCTAGCTACTAGCTAGAGGAGTCTGCATGGGCTTGCACTTCTCCATGTGGAATCGTCTCAGTATCTCATTGGCATACTTGCCTTGAGACACAAATACTTCCCCATGTTTCTGCCACACTTCCATGCCTAGAAAGTAGTGCATAAGACCCACGTATTTCATCTCGAACTCTCTTGTAAGGTCCTCCTTGCAAGACTTGATCAACTAATCATCACCTATCAATGTTAGAACATCAACATAAAGAACAATGATTAATGGTTTACCTTCTACCATGATGTGGTAAAGGTTTGCATCTGCCTCACTCTTGGTGAAGCCCAACTCGGTGAAATAGGTATTGATCCTAGTGTACCAAGCACGAGGTGCTTGCTTCAGCCCATACAAAGCCCTCTTGAGTTAGCACACACGCGACTCATGATCAAAGGTCTCAAAACCTTTCAGTTGCTTAATGTACACCTCTTCCTCAAACTTCCCATTTAGGAACGCAGTCTTCACATCCATCTGATGTATCTTCCAACCCATCTAAGCTGATAGTACCAACATCAATCTAATCGATGAGTATCTTGCTACAGGAGAAAAATTATCATCATAGTCAATCCCCTCGACTAGTGAGAAACCACAGGAAACAAATATTTCCTTATGTTTCTCAACATTGTCATCAGCTGCCTGCTTTACCTTTTAAGGCCATTGGGAACTCACTATTGACTTGTCCTCGGGTCTTGGGACAACATCCCAAACACATTTATGAATGATGGAGTCATATGCCTCCACCATCACATCTACCCAGATTGGCTGCTGCACTACTTCCTCAAATGAATAAGGTTCAGTCTCTACACACTCCCCAACTAGGGCTATGTAACCAGTGTACCACTCAGGGGACCTCCTCTATCTGCACTGAGAAGATGGATGTCCCACATTCTCTCTCGCATCCAACATTAACCTGTTAGCTTCCCTTGAGAATTTCCGCCCATCTCTGTAATACTCAGCATGACTGGATGTCTCCACTCCCAGATCCTCTGCATGCAGCTGCTCCGCATCAGTCTGAGGCTCCTCCTCCTTAGAAACTAAAAGTTACTGCTCTGCATGCAACTTGAGCTCCCTCTCAACTGATACTCACATGGCTTTATGCTCATCAAACTTTAGATCTCTATGTACGAATGTCCTATGACTGGTAGGCAAGAACACTTGATAGTTGTGGGGTGTACCAGTGTACCCCACAAGTATCCCCAACTCAGCTGTTTGATCTAGCTTCTTCGGGGAATCTTTGGTCACATGGAAATAAACCGATGATCCAAAGATCCTGAAATAACTCACATCTGGTCTCTTCCTATAAAAGGCTTCCATTCGTTTCTTCATTCCCAGTATATGATGCAAGCTTATGTTCTACAAGTATACTGCTGTATTGCATGCCTTGGCCCACAAATGAAGTTGATCCGAATTGGATCCTTGAAGATTATTAGAGTTCTGTGACTATTTCAAATTATGTCAAACTTCAAAAACCTTGTGAACAATGAGCTATCAGGAAATAACCTCTGGATAATGGTAATTTACAGCCAGCGCAGAGCAATGAGGACCTTCGGTCAAAGCGCGTTGACCGTTGGCCCATGGGGACTGTGCATAGTGAAAAAATGGTAGTTAAGAATCTCATATCAAAAAACAAAGGTTGTTTCTGATGCGTGACCAGTGCAAGTGCTTCATTGAGAAAAACCCCTCGAGAAGGAAAATCCGCGAGCACATGGTCACAAGGAAAACCCGAAAATCGTGGGAAAAGTGCTAAAACAAAAGGCGGGTCCCGCTCCAAAACTAGTGGAATGTCAGAGGTGTTTCGGGCAGTAAGTAGGTTTGTCAAGAGAACAAGCGATTCCATACATTGAATGATGTGTATCTAGTGGATGAGAGAGAAAACCGCTCTCATCACGGGCTAACATTCGAGCAATTCAACCCTACGATAAGAGCAATAACCGTAGGATCTAGTGGCTCCAAATCTAACGACAGAGATTGCGCCCAATGGGAAACTAGATTCAGAGGGAGAATTAAGCTACAACATATAAAGGTTTGAAGTCCAATTTGGCCACTAAGCTGGTGGATGAATCATTTCACAGAGTAACCGAAATACTAAACCATTTGAGGAAGAGTGAGCACTCAGTTCGTGAGAGGATAGGTGGCCACCTCCTTCTGAAATGTTACACAGTGGCGATGATGCAGATCCAGGAAATTCCAAGCAGATAGCAGTAGGCGATCCAAGAGATGGGAGATGAAGTGAACAGTCATGAGACAGATTGGCTTTAAGCCATGAATAGATAGAGAGCAGAGACAGTGAGAAAGAGAGAAGGAGATAGTGAGAAAGAGAGAAGAAGGAGACAGTGAGACAGAATAGAAATCGAAGCAAGTAGCAGAAAATAGAGAACCAAGATGACCTGCAGAGCTAAGGCAACATCGAGTAAATAGAACTAGGCTTGAGAGGTTCAAGAAATCCCTGAGACAATATCTGCCGGGAACTGAGTACCAAGCTGAACTCATCCCATTAAGACCAGTTGAGGTAGAGACTTAATAAGGGGGAGTTTGTGCACTCTAGTGGCTTAGGGAAGAGACTCAAATTGAGCTCCTCAATTTAAAAACTCTGTTTAAAGTGACAATAAAGAAGGCCACCACTAAAAACTAGACTAGAGACGTAGCCCAAGAGGATTGGGTGAACTCCTTATTAATTTGTTGTGTTTTGTATTTGCTTGTTGTGTTTTCTCTTACTGTTTTCCAGTGTCTGTGTATTTTTCAATCTTATCGATTTGTTTCCTAAGATAGCATAGACACACACCATCACATGATTCTGTAATACCTTCATTAATTAATTAAATGATATCACTCGCAAGTGATTTTCAGATCAAGAGGTATCAGAGCTCTACGTTGTTTTGGTTAGAAAATCTTGTGCTATATTTAGCTATTGAATGCTAACTCTATCAAAGCTCAAATTAGGATAAGGAGAGTTGGTCAAAACTAATCCTAAAATTGGGAGAGTCTATCCTCAAAAGACAATGTCAAAGGAAGGTTCTGTGGGGCTAGACCCTCAATACATAGATGGTTGCGTAGCCATAAGGTCCATGGTAGAGGAAATGTATAAGGACTTTAGAAAACATAAGGATGAAGATTCATCAGGCTCCAAACAAGATAAAGGAGAATAGGAGTCTCTCCTCCATGACCACTCAAAAGCCAAATGGAAAAAAGAAAGCTTTATCACACCTCCTAATAGCCCTGAACATAAAAAGAAGACATCTTTGATTAAACTAGATGTTAAATTTGATTTACCAATATATGATGGAGAGTTGAATGCAAAAAAGCTAGACAAATTGGTATTTATTATAGAGTGCAGAGTATTTATTCAAACAAGATCAGGATTCAGCTGGCAAGCCTACACCTTGGAGGCACTGCCTTGGTTTGGTGGGAAGGCAGGACCCAAGCTGACATGAAGAGACATGGTAAGACTATTTATGTCTGGAGTGAATTTGTTTCCGTGATCAAAAAGTAGTTCTATCCATTGGCCTACATGCAACAAGCCATGATGAGTTGGCAAACTCTTTGACAGTTAAAAGGGCAAAGTGTACAAGATTACACCTGAGAATTTAGGAAGAGAGCATTGATTCTAGGAATCTCATTAGACTCACCTGAGACTCTGTTGAAGTACATCAATGGTCTACACAGCTACATGAGGCACACTATCCTCATGTTTAATCCCACTAGTATATATGAGGTATCTGTTCAAGCTACTCATCTAGAAGCTAGAGGAAAAAATGGAAACCGAAAATTTGGGGGATCATCCCAACCCACTGCAAGCAAGAATAAGGATAAAAGAAAACAGAAATGGAATGCAGGGAAGGCCAACACTGCTCATAAAAGCAAGGCTTCATGCACTCACTGTAAGAAGGATGGGTATGATGATGAGCACTATTGGATTCTACATCCAGAGCTGGGACAAAAGAAGTTTGAGGGAAAAAAGAAGAAGATTGTTGCAACTATTCAGAAAGATTTGGGGTCAGACGCAGGAGATGAAACAACCATTGCAGCCACAGGTATAAAAGGTTGTCCGCTTTAGAGAATGCAGAAATCAAGAAGCAGGTGCAAGAGTTACTCAAGAAGGGGTTCATCAGACCTAGCACATCACCATGTGGGTCACCAATTGTTTTGGTGAGAAAGAAAGATGGCTCGTGGAGAATGTGCATTGATTACAGAGCATTGAATAAGATAACAATAAAAAATCGTTATCCCCTTCCTCGCATAGATGATCTTTTGGATCAATTGAAATAAGTTGTTTATTTTTCCAGGTTAGACTTACATATTGGATATCTTCAGGTCAGAGTTGCAGAACAAAATGCATGGAAGACTGCTTTCAAGACAAAGCAGGGATTGTATGAGTGGCTGGTTATGCCTTTTGGCTTAACTAATGCTCCTACTACTTTCATGAGATTAATGAATGATGTACTTAGACCTTTTATTGATGATTTTGTTATTGTGTATCTGGATGACATTATGATATTTAGTAAAACATTGGAAGAACATTTAAAGCATGTTAAGTAGACATTAGATGTTTTGAAAAGAGAAAAACTTTATATTAAAATCTCAAAATGTGAATTTGGCAAAACATCTTTGAATTATTTGGGACATATAGTAGGGGTGGTGAATTGAAGATAGATCCCTCTAAGGTGGCAGTCATTATAAACTAGCCTAAACCCAAATCTACTATAGAAGTTAGGAGCTTCTTAGGAGCAACACAATATTGGAGAAAGTTCATTTCTAACTTTTCCTTAATTGCAGCTCCCTTACATGCTTTAATAGGATTGAACAAGGTGTTTTAGTGGGGGCGCAAACAGCCTTCGACACCTTGAAAGAAAAGATTTGTACAGCACCAATACTAGCACTGCCTGATCTTCAAATACCGTTTGAGATCCAAACGGATGCTAGTGACTATGCCATGCAAGCAGTGTTGACACAACATGGTAAACCCATATGTTATCATTTTGAGACATTTAATTCTGTAGTAGTTAACTATCCTACATATGATAAAGAATTGTATGCATTAGTACAGAGTGTGAAAAAGTGGAAAGATTACTTAATGGGCAAAGAGACAGTAATACATACTGATCATCAACTACTTCAATATCTACACTCCCAAACTAAGTTGAAACAATCAAGACACTATATATGGATGGGTTTTCTACAACAGTTTCATTTAGTCATCAAATATAAAAATGGCATACACAATAAATTTGCAGATATGTTATCTAGACCCATCATAAATGCATCTTCTATACTTAAGCATAATTATGTGTTCCATGAGAGGTACATTGAACAATATGCTCAAGGTATAGACTTCAAAGATGTATATGAAACTTTAAGTCAAGGCAAACGAGTAGAATAATTGGATTATCATGTAAAGGACTAACTCTTATATCATTGTGGGAAGCTATGCATTCCACAAACTGAAACAGTAAAAATAATTTGAGAGGCACAAACTTCTCTAATATCAGTTCACTTTAGGGTAAGTAAAACAGTTGCACAGTCGCAAAGATTTTGTTATTGGCCAGAAATGAATGAGACAGTTTCTATATATGTAAGGGGGTGTACTATGTGTGTTAAAAGCAAGCCCAACAATAGAAAAATAGGCTTGTACACTCCATTGCCAGTTCCTTCTCATCCTTGGGAAAGTGTTTCCATGGATTTTGTTGGAGGACTACCTAAATCTAGGAAAGGTCATGATTATCTGAATGTTGTTGTGGATAGGTTCATCAAAATGTGTATTTTGATACCTTGTAACAAATAGATTACAGTTGAGCAAACTGGAAAACTGTTCTTTCAACATGTATGGGTTCATTTTGGATTACCCACTTCCATTGTATTTGATCAAGACACCTAATTTGTTGGGAAGTTTTGGTCAAGTCTGTGGGAACTGATGGACACCAAACTAAAGAAAATCACAACTTTTCATCCACAAATTGATGGCTAGATAGAAGTAGTCAAGAGTAAAGTTATCCAGTTTCTCATGGGATATTGCAGCAAACATCTGAAGCTTTGAGATGAACATTTGTGTTATGTGTAGCATGCTTACAACCGAGCCAAACATTCTTCTACATAGAGATATCCTTTTGAGACTTGTTTTCGTTTCACACCAAAATCTCCTTTGGATTTTGTCTTTGGTAAGGACACAAAAGTTGAGGGACATAGCGATGTGGACATGGCAACTAGGTTCATTGAGAAAATCCAAGAGATCCACCAGGAAGTACAGGAACAATTGGAAAAGAGCCAGGCCAAATACAAGGCAAGGCATGACAAGCATCATATGGAGCATAGTTTCCAAGTTGGTGACCATGTATGGCTATATATCAGTAAGGAAAGGATGCAAGGTGAAGGTAGAAAGCTAAAACCTATTAGGTATGGACCTTTTAGGATACTTGAGAAAATTGGTGAGAATGTTTTTCATCTTGATCTACCAGCTTACATGCACATCTACTCAGTCGTAAATGCAGACAGCTTGAGACTAATTGAACCTTCATTAATTGAGGATCCTGAAGAACAAAGTCAATTGCGTTCTATTGATGACCTATTACCTGAATGTCTTAATGAATTGCAAGAAGACACAGTTCTGGATAGGAAGGTGAGAATGATGCACAGGGGAGATGTTGAGTACCTCAGAGTTAGGCTCAAGGGTTCAAAGCCGAGTAGTGCAAAATGGATAGAGATTGGACAAGTGAGACAATTGTACCCTCACTTAATCAATGCTTGAAAACCAACTTTTGGTGGTCCAAAAGCGTTTTTAGTGGGAAGGTCGTGATCTGAATTAGATCCTTGAAGATTATCAGAGTTCTATGACTGTTTTGAATTATGTCAAACTTCAAAAACCTTGTGAACAATGAGCTATCAGGAAATAACATTTAGATAATGGTAATTTGCAGCCAGCGGAAAGAAACGAGGACCTTCGGTCAAAGTGCGCTGACCATTGGCCCATGGGGACTATGCATGGTGCAAAAATGGTAGTTAGGAAGCTCAGATCAGAAAACAGAGGTTGTTTCTAATGTGTGATTAGCGCAAAGCATTGATTGCGCATCTCTAGGCAAAACCCCTCAAGAAGGAAAAGCCTCGAGCACACGGTCACAAGGGAAACCCAAAAACTGTGGGAAAAGAGCTAAAACTGAAGGTGGGTCATGTGCTACAAAACTAGCCGAATATCGGAGGCATTTCGGGTGGTAAGCGGGTTTGTCAGGGGAACAAGCAATTCCATACATTGAATGACACATGTCCAGCGTATGAGAGAGAAAGCCGCTCTCATCGCGGGCTAACGTTCGGGCAAGTCAACCATGTGATAAGAGCGATAACTGTAGGATCTGGAGGCCCTAGATCTGATGACAAAGATAATGCCAAATGGAAAAATGGATTCAGAGGGAGAATTAAGCTACAACATATAAAAGTTTGAAGACCGATTTGACTGCTGAGCTAGCAGATTAATCATTTCACAGAGTAACCAAAATACCGAATTGTTTGAGGAATATCTAGTGCTCAGTTCATGAGAGGACAAGTGGCCACCTCCCTGTGAAATGTTACATAGTGGCAATGATGCAGAGTCACGAAATTCCAAGTGGACAACGGCAAGCGATCCGAAGAGATGGGAGAGGGAGTGAACAGTCATGAGACATATTGGCTTCAAGCCATGAATAGATAGAGAGCAAAGACAGTGAGAAAGAGAGAATAAGGAGACAGTGAGAAAGAGAGAAGAAGGAGACAGTGAGACAAAGAGACAGAATAGAGAGCGAAAAAAGTAGTAGAGAACAAAGAACCAAGCTGACCTACAAAGCTAAGGCAGCATCGAGCAGACAGAACCAGGTTTGGGAGGTTCAAGCTATCCTTGAGAGGATATATGTTGGGAACTGAGTACCAAGTTGAACTCATCCCATTAAGACTAGTTGAGGTCGAGACATAGTAAGGGGGAGTGTGTGCACTCTAGTGGCTTGGGGAATCCAAGTACCACCCTACTAAGCATCATATGTTTGCGAAGACTCAAATTGAGCTCCTCATTGTAAAAACTCCACTTAAAGACACAATAAAGAAGGCCACCACTGAAGGCTAGACCGGAGACGTAGCCCAGGAGGATTGGGTGAACTCCTTATTAAGTTGTTGTGTTTTGCATTTGCTTGTTGTATTTTATCTTACTATTTTACAATGTCTGTGTATTTTGGAATCTTATTGATCCTTTGCCTAAGATAATGAAGACACACCTGAGTCTATAATAGCTTCATTAATTAATTAACTGAGATCACTCACAAGTGATTTCCAGATGAGAAGTGGTAGGCTTTGGTCATGCAACATCACTCGCGCTACTCCCACAATTAATCTATTCTTCCTTTTGGCCACCCCATTCTGCTATGGGTTATGGGGTGCCATCAAATCCCATTTAATTCCTTCTGCTGCGTAGAAGTCCTTAAACTATTGGGAGACATACTCTCCACCATTGTCGCTATGCAAGGCCCTTATTTTCTTTCGAGGTTCTTTCTCTCCCAAGGATTTAAACTCACAAAAACTTGAGAAGGTCTCGTCCTTCTTCTGCATAAAGTAGATCCAAAATCTATGAGAAAAATCATCAATAGAAATAACATACTACCTTTGTTTATCAATGGAGGCTGTAGAGAATGGTCCACACACATCTATGTGAACTCGCTCCAGGATTGCTCCAGCTCTACTGTCTCGATCCTAAAAGGAAGATTTCGCATACTTACCCAAGGTACAACCTTTGCATGTATTTGTCTACTCCAATTTTCATTTGGGAAGTCTAGTAGAAATCTGTTGCATGATCTTCAAGGCCCCATGGTGCAAGTGGCCCAATATTCTATGCCATAGCTCGCTAACATCTTGGCTCTGCATCAACTTAGCTTTGGAACTCAATGCAGCATAGTCATCTACCTCCAACTTGTAGAGATTCTTAACTCGAATCCCAATCCTCTTGGTCTGTCTAGTTCCGATATGCCTCAGGAATACCTTTCCTTTACTAAAGACTACATCATAGCCTTTGTCTTCCAACATAGCAACGGACACAAGATTCTTCTTCAGACCGAGTACATACTTTACATCAGTTAAGGTGAGAGGAGCTCCATGCTCCCTCTAAAACACAACCATACCTTCACCTAAAACATGGTACTTTCCATCATCGCCCATCTTGATCCGCATCTGGTGATCCTTCTCCTCCAAGGTACTGAAAAAATTCTTGTTGCTGGTCATGTGGAATGAAGCTCCACTATCCAAGTACCAAACACATCCCACCATGGATGAAACCATGCATGTGATGAGAGAGAAATATAATTTAAAATGTGTGGCTAGTGCCTCACCATCTGATCCCTTCAAGGACCCCTTCTTGAATTTCTTCTATGGACAATTCATAGCATAATGGCCCACCTCATGATGATGAAAGCATCGCACTATCGATTTGTCAAACTTCTTCCCACCATGGGAAGAACTAGATTTGGGATGGGATGCCTTGCCTTTCCCTTTCCTCACCTTACACGCTAAGGCTAGATTTTCTTCATCATCTTTCTTTGATGAAGATCCATCCCTAGTGCTTCTTCTTATCTCCACCTGGATCAGATCCGACCAAAGTTTTTCCCAATTTGGTAGTTTCTCTCTTCCATTTACTGAGTCTTGGTAGCTATGGTATCTCTTAAGAAGACCGACGAGAACAAGACCACCATGTCATCATTGGTTGTTGTGATCCCTACACTTACAAGCTCATCCCTATAGCTGGTGAGCTTATTCAGATATGTAGAGATCGTGTCGCCCTTTTCACACTTGATTTTCCGAAGCTTGTCTTTTAGCGCCAACTTCCTCTGATCACTATTGTTTTTATATAGATATTTCAATGTTTTCCACATTGAAAACGGTGTCTCTTTCCCATGGAGACTCGAGACTATGTGGTCTCAAACTCCCTCTAGAAGGATTCTCCTCGCTCTAGCCACACATTACTTCCATTCTGCCAATTCTATAACATTATCTTCTGCTCTCTTGGGGACTTCTTGATCAATGAAGTCCTCCAAATTGTTGTCCTCTAATACTGCTTCCATGCAATCCTTCCTAGCTATATAATTCAAGCTGCCATCAAGGACATACTTGAGTCTTAAACCATTGAATGCCATTGGTGAAATTTGAGATGTGATAAGAATTCGAATTCTATAATCAGGAGCTTCAAACTTTGAAATTCTCCCTTCTTTATATATTGTTCTTCACTTTGATCACCTTTACTCTAACACCATGTAGAATTTCCCACTGTAGATCACCAGATAATGCAATATAATAAAGAAAAATACTTGATCTACTTCTACAAGAAAACTTGCGAAACCTTAATCGATTATGAACAAGATCAAATAGAACACATATAACAAATAATGAGAAATCAATCACACATGAACATAGAAGAATACTCTAGGAAAAGCCTCAGCTAAAAATCCTAATCTCTGTATTATCATACAGGTGGAAATATGTCTGAATTACACAAAGATTTAGCTCACAAGCTATCCAACTCTCAGTACAAACCCTCAATATAGCTCATACACTGAATATACACAACATATGCCTTCCTCCAATCCTCCAAGCCTTCTATTTCCTTGTGCATTTTCTCCTGGGGTCCAATACTGCCACTTGTGTGAATTTCCACATCACACACTCATCAAAACTCATAAATAATTATGCAATCCTAAAGGAATGAATTCCTTCTGCATGCAAGAGATATCCTCAATGGAATATTCCTACAACTGATATTACATTGTCCCATCATCTGATCTCAACTGGGTCTCTGACTGAACTGACATGCATGAGTTATTTATGAGAGAATATTCAGTTGTTTGAAGTGGAGGAGTTACATGTGTGCAGGGCTTAAATAACTGAACTCACAATTAGTTCCACAAACTATTGGAAATAATCTAACTTAACTTAACTTAGTCAACTAAGCTAACTAGTTACAAATCAAAGTACAACTCATCCTGGTCTTCTTAATCGAGGGATAACTTCCTCAATCAAAGGGGAATCTGTTGCATGTCTTCACATAGAATTCATGTTTGATTTTCTACAACTAATTATCTCAAGATGAATTAATTAATTATTTTACAAATAATTGCTAAGATCAACTTCAAATTTTAATTCTCAATTTTAGTTTAGGGGCTAACTAAAATTGGAATGTATCCTGAAATGATATTTATAGCAGTGCTATTTTTATCACTTCTATTTTTAGCATTTCTTGTTGCTATTTTCAACATAATTTCTATACAGGGTTAAAAACTACACATTACGTAGGTGGCATGGTTGACCACTCATAGAAACCTTGCCTAGTTTTCAAAGTGGTCCTCTAGATATCTTACTCGACTCGAACCTAGTGATATCCAAACTTTAATTCCAGCTTAGTGAGGTATTTTTCTTGTAGCAACTGATCCAATAGATCATCTATCCTGGGTAGGGGGTATCTATTCTTGAGCATAATTTTGTTTGATGCCTTATAATATATACACATCCACCAATTCCAATCTTTTTTTGGCACAATGATGATGGGTGACCCACATGGTGATATACTTAATTGAATGACACCTTATTCTAGCAATTTTTGCAACTATTTCTTCACCCCACTTGCTTCTATATCATAATTCCTATATAGCCCAATGTTTAGTAATGGCGAGTTTGGAAACAACTAGATCTCATGCTCTACTTCCCATTATGCCTATAGAAACTCTTCTATTTATTGTTTCTTTTTTTTAGTACACTCCTCGAGGGATGCCTTTCCTCTTACTAACTATTCAATAAATTAATTTTCTCTTAAAAACAATAAAACATACTTCTTATTAAAACTGATCAGTTTCTTAGCTTGGTTGGCACTTACCAGTGAAATTTTCATCTTTCCTTTATGTTGTTGATAATGATTGATTTTCCATCTTTGAAGAGTCAATTCAAGTTGGATCTTTTCATGAATATTGCATCTTGCATTTACATGTAAGGATTCCCAAACACGACTCCACATACATTGAGGAGAACCGTGTCTAGTTCTACTTCATCAATGAAACCAACATTGATGGAGAATCTAATTTTGCATTGTTTTCTTACCTTCAGCTTTGCATCCTTATTTACCCATCCCAATGGATATAGGTTTAGATGACCACAAAGTTCTAGCCCCATCTTCTTGACTAGCTCTATTACAATTAGATTCGTTTGTGATCTTGAGTCAAACAAAGCATCAATTTTTGTCCTCTTGACCTATATCTTTATATGGAAGAGATTGTTCATTTCTTTATCTTCCTATTGTTGAGGGCTACTCATATTTTCCTAATTTTATACTAATTTACATGTGATATTCTCATCCATTTCTGAGCTACTTTCAAATTGGTTGCTTGAATTAGTGTCCATGATATTATTTTTCTTATTATCTTTTGTTTTTGTTCTTCGGGTTTAGCTATAGATGCAACTTCCAACACTTCTCCCTTGTATGTCCATCAATGCTGGAGTGGTTGCTAGGATCTTTGCACTAGTTTTTTGTGGTTTCTATCTTTTTATCTTTTCCCCCATTTTCTTCTTCTTCCCCTCCTTAGAAGTTTCTTATTGCTCCTTTTGCTTCAATCCACTTGATTGTGCTCTCTTAAGGCATATGTTCTCTCAGTATTGTGCCTATACACAAACCTTTCCCACTGATTTTGGCTTAAATTAACAACATCAATTTCTCTCGTAGATGTAATGTATACCCCCAAAATATTTGAGCAATACATCTAGGTTATTTTGGGAGATTCTAAACATTATGACCATCTTTATGAACTTTGTAGTATACTCTTACACAATTTTCCCTAGATTTTCCCTGAAGTAATGCCACCAGATCCATTGGTCCTCTATGTACCTAATAGGGTAAAAATATGAATTAATGAGGCTTTTGAAGTCCTCCCACTTATTCATTGGAGCATCTCCCTCCAACCTCAAGGTCTTTGTGTGACTCTCCAACCAAGTCAAGTCATGGCCCTCTAATTTCAACTCTGCAAATGGAATATTTTATTCTTCCTTAATTTGATGGACACTAAAATACACTTCCAATTGATGCAATCAAAGATTTAGCTTTAGAGTGTTGATCTATCTGTGGTACGACTTGCTAACAACCATTGCTTCCATTTTAAACAGGGGTTGTGATTGATTCACTGAAATCAAATTGGGTTGATCTTTTCCACGTTCTTTCTAAAGTTTATTCTATGTTTCTTCCTAATCTCCTAATTACCCTTTTGATTTATCCTTTGTATTTGAACCCCCATATTATTTAAATATATAGAGCTTATTTCTTAGGGTTTCCATGAGGAGATTTACATTACGATTTATTTCAATGACTTATTGTTCTAGCTGCGAAAACTTCTTCTCTACAGGATCATGAGTGTAATTCATAGATTTGTTGGTCATGCTTAGATTATTACAACTTTTAGGCTACCTGATTTAAATCCCCTACAAATCTCCACAATACACCTAAAAAAACCTGCTTTAATACCAATATGATCCATAAATTTCTATTGATATTCTACTAGATCTGATAAAATTATATCTAAAATCTAAAATTTTACACTATTACAGTTTTATTAGATTTATGGATATGTATATTTATTGTTAATAGTGCATGCATGCAAATTACAATTATGCAATAAATATAGAATAGAAAAATAAAATTTCACATACACATTTGACATAAGATATGCTTTGGGAAACACTTTTCGGAGAAACACCTAGCTAGAAGGTGATGTTGCTCCACTCTCTTTCTCTAAATGGAAATATGGTTGCGAGTAAAAATAATTATGGCCTTTGGCTTTCGAACTACTGTTATCACCAAAAAATTAATCATGTAGCCTAATTTATTAGATGGGTTGAAGCACACCATGTAAAGCCAATTTTACCATAGTAAAATTGCTTTCACTATGAGAAATTACTTAATAAACCACCTTTGTTAAGTAATTTATAGTCAAACCCATGAAGAATAATTAAATAAATCACTATTTATTTTTTTTCTTATAGTAATAATTAATTAAAACATTGTTGTATTATTATTCCTTGTCATATTTGATCCAATCCTGAAAAATAAACATATAAATCATTAATTATCTTATTTTTCTCCAAGAATAATTAATTAATAACTGATTAATTATTATTCTCTATGAAATTTGAATAATCCCTTAGGAATATTAATAAATCCTTATTTGTTTATATTCCTTAATTATTCCTTGAGATATAAATAAATCATTTATTTTTTTATTATTTCTAAATAAAAGTTTATATATGTTTTCCCTCCTAAACAAACATAATAAAATATTCCAAGTGGTTATTCCAAGAATGCGATCAATATTATTTTATTATTTCTCGCTATTAGAGGATAACTCAATATTTTGTTATAAATAGAAGGATTTCCCATTCATTATTCACTTTTGATTATTTTCATTGTTGTACTCACTATTGTAACTCTAATTATTTTTATTGTTGCACACCATATTTTTGTTGGGTTTATACATTATAAGGGAGAGAGACTCTAGACAAGCTGAAGATGCTTGAGGATAGCCAAGAACCCATCCCATAGAGGGGGACTGGTAGCATTTATTTGTTCCCTTCACAGGTGTTATAATAAAAATATATTGTTTATATATGGTTCCCATTGGATAATTGGAGTTGTTAATCTTTGTTTTGTTGTTTAACTATGATTGTGGCATAGATTTGACTTTGGCAGGTTTTGTTTCTATTAGTTGTTGCAAATCTACAATGTTTAGCAGTCATTCATATTGTTGATATTGTTTGTCATCCACAACCTTAAATGGGTTCTTTTTGTACATCTATGAGAAGGAAACACTACAACAGAATTGGCAACTCCACTGGGTTTTATACTTCAAATCCAGAAACCTAGGTGACGTTTGGTTTTCAGCTTAAGGTTTCTTGTTTTTTAGTTCTCTTAATCATTACAAGTTTTTTAACCCTAGATTTCTTAAATTTCTGACTTCTGCAAGCTTTCTTGTCTTTTTCCTAGGTCATAGGAACCAGCCGCGACAAAGGTGACACCTTTTTAATGAGATTTTCTTATCAAGATCCACGGAGCAGAAATCACACTTTTTGGCCCAAAAAGTGCGATCTGGAGGCCAAATCACACTTATCAAACCAAAAAGTGTGATCCCTACTAGAAAACAGGCGAGTACCTACGATTTCTAGGTTTTACGATTTTTTTGAGATCTATTTCTCGGTTTTGTAGAGACCTATCTACTAGGTTGTCTGACCTTTGTCTCATCCTACTTAGGCCTTGATCCACTCTGATTTTCTCGTCGAAGTCAAATTAGCCTCCCTTTGGGCTTCTAGTATGCTTCCAACTTTCTAAGAGGAGTTTAGCTGAGTGAGTAGTTTAAGTTTCTATAGCACTTTCAGCCACATTTTCAACATGTGTACCCTTCTGTTTTAAATCTATTAAGATAGATTGTTACCATCCATAGTTTCACAATCAAACTTGTATGACAATTTGCCTTAGGGTCCCATCAATTTCCCTAGGTGTTTCACCCATCTCCCTATCTTTTTGTAGCGATCTTCCTCTTTGGTTTTTTTTTGTTGCTGCACCACTTTCTACCAGCTTAGTGTCACCTGATCCTAGTCACACTGACATTTAGATATCTTGATTGTTTTAGTGTATTTTCCATCAGTTTAGCCACAAACTAGCATACTGTTTGCAAACCCAGTTTGGGTGGGGTTTAGTTAATTATTTAGATGTTGATTTTCTATTATTGATTTTAGTTTATTTTCAGCAGGATTTTTTGTTTTTTAGAAACATGGTCTAGGCTTAAACAATTAATACACTTGTACACACAAGCACACCTTAAGCGAAGGCTACTTGGTTACACCGCCAAGCCAAGACTTAACATAAGAAATTTATCTCCCCTCATTAAGACAAAGGAATATTGTTGATCTCCCTTCACCATTTCTGTGTCACGTGTGTCCTACTACCAAGGCATTTGTCGCAGAGACTATTAAGCCTTCACCCCTAGTTTCCGCTTGGGCATATTGCCCCTCCCCATCAGATTCAAGTTCATATCCCTCTGAGTTCCCACACCGACTCTTCCCCTGGTTCATTTGATTCCTCATCTGATTCTGAAGCTCCTTCGCTGCATATTGTCACTATGTCTAGACCCACAGTTGGTGCAGGAACCCAACATAGTGTTCGCTCCAATTCTATCCTAGTGATCACATCAAGTTGAACAATCTCAGGAACCATTTCGACATCCACCATGCTCCCCTCTATGGCTGGGTTAAGTCTACTGGATTTTAACCAGTTGATAAACGACCCGATACACCGTGATGTTGGTTGGACCTCTATGCCAACTAAGCTTCCCTCAGACATCCCGAAGTTTGAGTGTAATCCTAGAAGGATCCTACCAACCATGTTTTATCCTTCCATAATTGGTGTTCATCCAACTCCATAACCGATGACTCCATTCGTCTTCAGCTATTCCAACGCATGCTCACTAGAGACGCTGTAAAATGGTATGTAGACCAACCCTCTATATGTCATTTCCTTTTTACAACACTTGCTAAAGTGTTCCTTTCATATTTCCAGTTACCTCTCTGGTATGACACTGGTATGGAGCTATTGACCACATTCTGTCAGTCCTCCACCACTCGCCTTTCTAGCCATGTTCAAGAGTGGCATCGAAGTAGGAGCACATGTTGTGCCCCACCTTTTGAAGACCATGTCTATCTAGATTAGTTTCTTAGGAGCCTTTTATCTCCCACTGGAAAAGATTTCGCATCCCATTTTCCTCAGACTGAGGAAGAATCTCTCTAAATTGCTCTAAGATATGATCTGATTTATGCACAATCTGGTTATGTCTATCCCATCATTCTAGACCTCCCTTGTTCTGGAAGTGCGAATGCACTAGGGACATCTCACACCACCAACAGTATCGTTCGATCCCTTTCACACTCTTCACCATGTACTCAACAAATTTATGGCTACCCACAAGGAGGCACTAGTTCTTCCAACACTTATGCCCCTCCTTGTTATCGGGAAAACTGGTGTCCATTTAGAGCTACTAGTCCCACTAAGATGGGTAGCTATCTTAGAAACAAACAAACTAAAGTCACTTGTGTTTTCCTTTACGAGAAATAGATGAGAGAGAAGTAGAGAGTACCAACCTCAGTCTTTCACTTGGCTCCTTGCTTGTTTCCTCTCCCCTTTGACAGATCTTTTCCACTCCTTCCTCACTTGACCCACTTCAAAGAACACCTGTAGAGTCAAAGCAGCATAATACCATCAAAGCATAGAGATCCATAACCATAAACAAGTCATCTTTTTTATGTGATTTACGCCGAAGCTCTGCTTATAACTATGACAGATCACAGAAGTCTCAATTCTACAATATAGTATCAGATATATACTAACCATACAAATTCATATATCAATACAAAATTTAGAAATATACAAGAATATGGAGGAAAACTCAAATATATTTATTGATAGAAGGAATAGAAGAGAGGATTACAACCCATTGGTCCGACCCAATGCCATCCTCCCAGCCTGAAAACCCTCTTCACCTCATGAAAAAGCTAGATCACCCAACACTATGATGTCTTACAGAGAAACCAACAACACTTCCTTACAAAATACAAAATTCCAGCCTCTGGATCTCTAGGATGAGGGATCCATATATAGATGTTTGCAGGTGGGTGAGTCAAATATTGGGATTTTGATTAGTGTCATCTCTCTTATAGTTCTTGGTTCCACTTGGAGATTTCAAGATCTCTTACTCATCCCTGGACGAATTCAGAGAGGCAAGTGTCAAACGGGCAGTTTCTAGAAGATTCTCTAGGTTTCCACCTAGCCAACTGCCTCTGCCATTTGTCTTCTCTCACTCACCACACCCTATGAAAGGGTGTTTCAGTATGCATCGCACTTTTTCTATGTGGAAAGTGAGATGCATCACACCCTTAGCACTAAGCAGTCTGTATGGTCCTGTTCTGACTAGTTCTGAGTAGTTTTTCAGGGAGAACTTCTGGGAGATGATGTAATCAACTGACCATGCTCCTTTAGGGTATGAAATAACACTTTTAGGGGCTTAGAATCCCTTTGTTTATGGACATATGAGATTGGGGTTGCAGTACCCAAATATGTCTATAACAGTTGCCCCCTAAAGCATGAGGTTGTAAATCTTCTGATGTCGAGTGAAATGATTTATCATGAGGATTCGATTTTTTTGAACTGAAAGGTGACCTATAATAAGATACAATACAATACATTATCTTCCTAATATTTTCATGATCTAGCTGAGGCAACCATTCCCATGCTCAGCTTTATAAATTCATTTTCATGTACATAAGACAAACAACCATTTGTGTCACAGACTGATGATTTGGTAGAGCCATCATCCATTAGCTTGGATGATTATCTGTGCAGCTATGATGTACATTTGATGTCTTTATTTTCTTGAATATATCGCAGCCTGGATGGATGAAACTAGATCCAGGGTCTTCAAACTCGTTTAGTCTTTTCCCGAAGTACAAGTCGATCCATGTGAAAATATGTTCTGAAGTAGAACATGGAAAGACATCGCCTAATTACCAGCCAATGATGTAAGTTGTTAATAGACACGAGAGGAATCATTGATAATGATAATGACCCTAAAGGTACTACAATACAATTCACATGGTGTGAATATGGGACTTGACGTTGAACACCACGGAAAATCTTTTGGTCGAAGGTCATTGATGTAAACCTATCCTCGGTAGTGAGAAACTTGCCATTGAGGCATGTAAGCTTCAAAGTACTGAAAGGGTTGTTCCTAAGTCAACTTCTTGGATAATGAGCTGACATCGACAAGAAGTGACCCGTCGTAGGAGGGCCTTAATGAATCCCACATTTAAGACTCTAAACGGAACAAATGATTTTGTGGAGGTGAAAACGATCTGATGATGCAAGGTTCATGGTGGCGGTCATGAAAGAATGAAGCGTGAAGGTATTGTAGTGGATGAGACATAAGCTAGGTTGGTGAATTATCTGAGCAAATTCTCTTGAACATATTGGCAACACTGAAATGGATTGGTATCATTAACCCCAAGAATGGATGGTACGGACGACTAATGGTGATATGACCAGTGAACAGAATAACCCATCCTGACTCGATCATGGTGATGGAGTGAAAGTCTCATGTTCAAGAGCGACCTGCTACCAATAAAGTTTCTTCAAGCTTTCTTCCCAATTTTTCCCCATCATTTCTGACCAGTACCTCTTTATTTTTATCAAGCTTGAGGAGGATAACATATGCTTGTTCTATAATTTTCCCTTCGGGAAAACCTGTCGCTATGTTTTAATGAGCCTAGTGACAGTGAAACTCGCTCTTGTCTGTATGGACAAGTTCATCGCTATTGTTTTAACGAGTTTAATGATGAAGAAAACTTGATCCTTTTCAATTTTAGAGAATGTGAAAAGAGATGGAAACGAAACTCTAGAAATCCTTTTTTGTAATATAATCCCTTAAGTCTGAAAAAGTATAAAATAATATGAAGGGGATGACTTTTTGATATTTTAACGAGCCGAACAAGACAAGCGCTCGATATTTTTATGCAATGATCCCTCGGGTCCAAAAAGATTAACATCTAGAGGAGGGATGGCACTTCCAATCACTTTAACGAGCTGGAGAGCCCAATTTCTCGGCAATATTTTCATATTTTACGAGTCAAATGAAAAGAGCTTAAAGGAGACTCATTTTTTGAGGAACGAGTGATGTTTTCGAATAGCAGCTGGTTCCAAGTAAGGTTTGGAACTTTTCAATCACAGTAGTGTAAAGAAAGTGGCTAATAGAATCACTTGTCACAATTGTTCCTCAAAAGGGGTAAACAATCAAATGGAGGTGTATGATCAGCTAAAACACTGTGGAGGTGATGGTAAGAACATGACCAAGGTTCAAAAGCTGATAATTATGCGATCGCAATGGTTATTTACCGAAGGTGGGTTCATTTTTTAATGAGCTTAAACTCTGGTGGAACATATGCTCATCGCTAGGTTTATTTTTTAACGAGCTTGAACTTCGCGTAAAACTACTCATGCCAGTTGTATAATAAGGATGTCTCATCAGTAGGTTCATTTTTTACGGAGCTTGCCCCATTCACAACTTTGCTCTGCAGCCTTTTGTATACAAGCTAGAAATGACCAACTGTTGTCCTAAGGGGTAACTAACTACTGAGTTTAGGTAGGAAAATTCTTCCTTTACTTTGCCGATGCCATTTGGCCCTTGCAAAGGTGAATGGTTGATTAGACCAATCACCTAACTTGAGGAGTTGAAGTTAGTAAAACTATGGGGTTAGAGTTACGCTGGTCACTTTTCACTTACATGCAAAAACGCTTGCATGCCCCTAGGTATAGCGAAGTAGAGTTTCTAGATTACCATACAGAAGTTCTTGCATCCACAAGATGGTTCCACCTGCGTAGTAGACATAAACGCTTCATCGGCTTAGTCCATCGAAATGGACGAAGGTGATTCAAGCTCCAATCACCTAACCTTAATGAGGGAATCCTATTCCATTCTAATCCCATTTTCCTAAATCGATGGGTGTGTCAGACTAGTCATATATCCTCCACGGAAACCTACCCTATACCTAAAGTTTTCCTGTCGAAGTAGACTAGGGTGCATGCCCCTTGGGTTTAGCCACATCCACTGAATCACTCGCATTCATCAGGTGGATTGGCTGGAGATTGATGAGACATTCCTTGTGCAAAAAGACTAGTTAGGGATGGCACTTGACTATTAGCTATGTGTGAATTTGGGAACGAAAGCTGGTCTATGAGCTGGACCACTTTGCCCTCATGCGGAAAACACATCACTCGAAAGAGTGAGGAAACAATATCTCCCATGCTATAAATGTAGTCACACCCAAGGAGTAGATTGTAATCTAAAGGTCCTTGGACTACCATTACGTTTAGATAAAACATTTTCCTTCTCAAAGTTATAGGCAAATTTGGAAGGATCCCTAATGGTTGACTCGTTCCTTTGTTGAAGCCTATCAGATTTCGAATCTCAGGCAGAAGCAATGGCAAACCAAGCGCTCTCCAAGAAGTTGAGGAAAGGATACTCACAGAAGCCCCTTCATCTATGATAGTACTGACCATGACCATTCTATAAGCCTGTACTATGATTCAGAATGGTACTTTAGATGGTAGGCGGGGTCTGCCTAGAAGATTCCAATCGAAGGAAACAACTAGATTACTTGGAGGTGGGACCGAATAAACAGCCGGATACATCTCTGACGAACTTCCTTCCTGCACTAAAGGAATGGGTAGATTTCCCCCATGTTCATAAAATTCTTTGTTTACGAAAAGAATTTGAATGGTGTCATTGTCATTCTCTTTGGTGACTGTATCATCCGAAGGTAGACCTTTTGAAGACAAGATTGGGTCGACTGCAGTCTCAATCTGTTGAATTTGGTCTGGTGCTGACTCAGAGGGTTTATCTTCAACGATAGATGCTTCGACCAACCACAAAGGTGTGTCAACCAGATTTTCAATTAGTGATGGACTCAGCAAGAGTTTCTTGTATCCAGGAGGAAGCCGTAGCGGTGAAGCAGGACGGTTATCCAAGACTCTTTTAGCTTTGTCTAGGAAGGGACAATGGTGGATGGCATGATCACCTTCACATAGTCTACAAGGAAATTTAGATCTTCCATTTTGTCCATTGACTTCGTTTTCACTAGTTGACAGTGTACATTCAACATGATCGTTAGAGGTTGAGGACACCAGATTGTGTAAGTGGGGAGACCAGTCCCTCAAGATCCGTAGGATGCAAGGAAAATCTCTATGATAGTGGTCCCCTTTGCAAATGACACATGGATATTTAGGTTTGTATGGTGCAATGTGTGGATTTTTGCTAGACGATGCTTGGTTGCCCCCTTTTGTCATTGGCTTCTTCTTCTTCTTCTCCTTCCCTTTCTTCTTTTTCTCTGTTACTTGGTTTTTAGTTTTACTAGCTTCACCAAGTGAAGATGAAGAAGGGGAGGGAGAAACAAACAAAGCAAAAGGTTAGGGGGTAACTCTAGAATCATCTGGTTGCTGATTTGATTGCTCCAGAAACACAGTGTTTTGTACGACAAAGGTCACGAAAATCCATACCCGCAGGCCAATTTTCAGTCTTAGAAGGGACAATGTGGCTATATGAGGTGCACCAACATCTCCCCAAGAGGAGAAAGGACTAGGATTCCTCCCAAGCGGAAATCCTTGATTGGTGGACTCCATTTTCTCAACCTAAGACCAAAGGGGGAACAATGATGTTATTCAGATTAAAATAAATTTTATGATGCTTTGACACAACATGCTTTTTCAATTTTTAAGAGTCAAGAAAAATATAAAGATGACTCTAGTTGCCTTCGATTGTTAATGAGCCTGAACTGACAAGTGGCTTAGATGGACCTTTTCTTTTAAGGAGTCTAGAAAGGAATGAAAGTGACTACTCTAGAAATCTAGACAGAGAGATTACCAAACCAATCACAAAATTGTAGAATACTTTTTATGGTACGGTAGTCAATCTTCCCAAATGCTGTGTTCAGTGCATTGTGATCGATAGGGTGGCAGACACAGCTTCCTAAGGATAAAGGATATAGCCTATTGTGGTCTCCCAATATATACTCAACAGTATGTGGGAGCACAAGTCTGTACTGGCACTTGTCATCTCAAAGAGGAGGAATTATCCAACCTACGATGAAAGCGATAGTTACCAAGCTTTACAACACTAGAATATGTCTCTAGCATAGACTTCTAAATGTTGTGCATTAGGTTACAAGCATTTTTATGTTCATTGAAATTTATTTTACAGTTGATCTTTCTTAAGAAGTTTTCCTTTTAGGTTCACTGCATGATGTAGATATACAACTCCTAAATATGAAATCTAAGATGATAAACAATTGTTTATTTCTCTTTTTGCAATGAAAATCCTAGCTACTAAGGAAAGAGAAGTAAAATCCTTTCAACATAGAGCAGAGAGCGCACACTAAGATGCGCTGTCCTAAATCAATTTCCACAAGCAGTCTAAATGCAAACGCACATGGATGTATTTGTTTTTCACTTTTTTAATGTGTGAATGACAAAAAGAATGCTAAGTATAGATCTGAACTATCTTTCTTTCAAAGCAACAGTACTAACAATTTTCTTTTCAAAAACAAAGGGAAGAGTAAGACAACACTTTGCAATTTTGAGTTGAAAACTCCTTTCGACACTTGAAATACTATTAATTCAAATCAAATACAAGAGAAAAAGTGTAATAGACTATCAAAAAGAGGAGGATTCTTTTATTTAACTGAAAACGACACTTGCAACACTTTCAAATAAAAAGACAACAGTTCGATTAAGCTACTGTTTTCCAAGGAGAACTGTAAATGACGAAAAATACATAAAAACATTCACAATTCTTCATACAATGGAGGCTAAATGATGCCAAGGAAGGGAGTTTCAATAGTGATATACTCATCACAGATAGCAAAACTACTGAATAAAGCTGAAGATAATGAAGAAAAAACCAATATCTGGAGGCAGAACAGTCTTATCTGATCATCGCACCTGTAACACATGGAAACAAAGATGCATCTCACCTATAGCACATGGGAGGTGCGATGCATCCGGACTGTCAAAGGGAGACAGTGCGATGGTCTAGGGATGAGACTGGGCTTGGTTTTTTCTCACAGTTTGTAGCTTAGTTCAGGGATTTAGGCTGAGCTAATGATAGTCAGTAAATACAAAGCATAGGGGTTGATCTAATGAGGTTACTTGACTACCACCAGGGCACTTAGGATGTTTGCAGGTCAGATGCTTAATTCATAAACTAACCTAGAGATTGACTGAAGTAGCATTTATCTACTTTGTAGTTGCATAGAAAAAGCAATTCGAAGGCTAGCTGGCTTAACTTCAGGCTCCATCTGTAGTTTATAAAGCAATCAAACTAGAAACAAGCAAACAAGCTATTTGATCCCCGCGGAGTTCCCATTTTTTTATCGGAAAACTAGTGTCCATTCCGAGCTACTAGTCCCATTAAGACAAGTAGCTATCTTAGAAACAAACAAACTAAAATCACTTGTGTTTTCCTTTATGAGAAATAGATGAGAGAGAAGCACAAGTACCAACCTCAGTCTTTCGCTTGGCTCATTGCTTGTTTCCTCTCCCCTTTGATAGATTTCTGCCACTCCTTTCTCACTTGTGCCACTTCAAATAACACCTGTAGAGTCAAAGCAACATAATACCATGAAATCATAGTGATCTATAACCATAAACAATATAGGATCAAATATACTAGCCATACAAATGCATATATCAATACAAAATTCAGAAATATACAAGAATATGGAGGAAAACTCAAATAGATTTATTGATAGAAGTAGTAGAAGAGAGGATTACAACCCATTAGTCTAACCCAGCACCATCCTCCTAGCATGAAAGCCCTCTTCACCTCATGAAAAAACTAGATCAGCCAACACTATGATGTTTCACAGAGAAACCAACAACACTTCCTCACAAAATACAAAATTCCAGCCTCTGGATCTCTAGGATGAGGGATCCATATATAGATGTTTGCAGGTGGATGAGTTAGCTTCTGGGATTTTGATAAGTGTCATCTCTCTAATAGTTCTTGGTTCCACTTGAAGATTTCAGGATCTCTTACTCATCCCTGGGTGAATTCGGAGAGGCAAGTGTCAAATGGGCAGTTTCTAGAAGATTCTCTGGGTTTCCACCTAGCCAACTGCTTCTGCCATTTGTCTTCTCTCACTCATCGCACCCTACAGAAGTGATTTTCAGTATGCATCGCACATTTTTCATATGGCAGGTGAGATGCATCTCACCCTTAGAACTGAGTAGTCTGTATGGTCTTGTTTTGACCAGTTCTGAGTATTTTTTCAGGGAGAGCTTCTGGGAGATGATGTAATCAGCTGACCTTGCAACAATTTGGTTTATGGACATATGAGATTTGGGTTGCAGTGCCCAAATATGTCTATAACACTCCTGCTATAAACATGTTTATAGGGGCCCAACCCATCTACCAAATTGTTGCTCCTCCTTATGCACAATGTAGTGCTCCAGCCCCTTAAGCATTAGCACCGTAGCTTCCCATGCATCCTCAACCCCAACAACCACTGCCCCATTAGGGTCAAGTGTTTATGAAGCAGAGTGTGACAAATCCCCAAAATTTGAAGAAACAAATTAAGGGAAGTATAACAAGGGCAACCAGGGTAATCAAGGTAATCAACCTAGTGAACCCCAGGGGAACCAGCCTAACACCAACAACCAGCAATAAGGCATCCAACCCATGCAGAGCAAGGCTATTGCTATGAAGAATCCTTATACATGTTGTGTTGTACATGGCCATTATACACATGAGTGCTCTCTCTTGCCCCAAATTCACCAAATGTGGGAAGCTCAAGCAGCTTCCAGAGGTCAACGATCGCCTCAAAATCCTGCACCATCTCAACCAAAAATGCTCACAAATCCTTTCCCTTAGCAAGGATTTCTTTTTCTCAAACTTAGCCAAGTCAATTAGCCCATTCCCCCCCAACCTTATGGTCCTAGTGACTACCATATCCTTATGATGAAATTTGGTGAGGATAACCCCTCCAATATCAACCTGCAAACTTGGTCATGTCAATATGAGAAGCCCTCAACTTCGTCTACCACTGAGTCCAAAACCGAAGTATCTGTTTAGCCTCTTATGACACCAAATGGTCTATTACAGATCCCTCAACCTAAAGTTGAGGCCATTCCCAAGATCCCAAAGGGAGCATTATGTCATAATGTGGCTTCTAACAGAGCTACCCATAAATACAATATAGTAGATGACTTGGCACAATCACCTACAGCCATGTCGATGTTGGAAGTCCTCCAATCATGCCCATCTCAAAAGAAAGCTCTACTAACTACCTTGGGTGCAGTGGATCCTTCTGACGATCGCTCGATTTTCTTCCCTGTTGATACATCAGAGCATCCCCCATTACCTTCATCTATTTCCTTCCGAATACCAACTAGAGTCTATAATGTTGTCATCTCCCAATGCATTATTGATGAAGTTTCATCCACTTGTTTGATGTTCACTGCTATCTGGAAACAACTTAAGTCACCTGAGTTGTCCCCCTCCACCATCACTTTACGTGCTTCGGACGGACACTCCTCCCAGCCCCTTGGCATGTACTGTAATTTTCGAGTGACCCTTGCAGGAAATATTGTCCATGTCAACATTGAGGCCATTGATGCCCCTTTGGATTACAACATTATCTTAATTCATAGTTACACATATGCCATGTCAGCCGTCACATCTGTGGTATTCCACAAGATGTGCTTCTCCCATGAAGGGAAGATCAATACCATTGATCAATTGACTTACTATGATCACGCATCCATGACCTCCCCCGAGTCCATTATCTCGTTAATGTCCAAAAAGCAGTCTTCAACTCCTCCCACTAGTTTGTCACCTAGAGTCTATAAATATTCCTCATTTTTGGGTGCTTTCCCTGGTCCTCCCCCTCCCATATCAAAGGCTAACTCTATGAGTGTTTTCATATTAGAAGAATCACGGGCTGCCCTTAGGTAGTCTGGTACACCTGATCAATAGTGAGCTCCTTAGCATCTTGATGTTTCCCTTCTAGGTGATCCCTTTGGATCCACCCCCCAGGACCTCCTCCATGTTTGGGTGCATCTCCTATGTTTCCACTAGGAACTGTTTCTCCAGGTTTCAACCATCGAGGAGCCATTCTATCAGCACATTACCCTGTAGGTCAGATACCTTTCTTATTCCCCATTTCGAGAGTATTTTCTGCCTCTGTCATGGCTTCATTGGTCCTTCCTAACATGACTTTAGGGATTCCAGTATGGCACATTGATTCCCCTGCAAGAATTTTACCTGGCTAGCTAAAACCTTATCATTCTTTGACCCCAGTTCAATTGGTCCCCATGACCCCTACCACTGCTTCAGTTCCATCACAACCTCAATAGGAACCAACTCCTGTTGCGAACGAATTTGGCCATGAAGGCAAATCTAAAAGGAAAGAATCTAAAGATAAGGCTCCCCAAGCTCCTCCAGCCCTTAAAGCCCCAAATATATCACATGTGTGCACTTTGTGTAAAATTGTTGGGCACGCCACCAATAATTTTCTTGAGCTTCCTCAACTTAAACCTTTGGTTTATGAAGCATTCCCTGAGTCAAATATCCCGAAATTCCATGTTAGCTTATTGTTCCTACCTAAGAATTTGAAAGCGTTGTGTACAAATCACCCTTATGTCCTATGTGAACATCATGGTCACTATTCCCATTATTGCCCTCATCTCAATGAATTTTGTGATTTCCTTAGGGCTATTCGTGAATACAAGGCCACTCATAGTGGATCATCTGCTCCTCTACCTATGGATTTTGGTAGCACTAAACTAGAACATGGGGACTCTAGTCCCACCATCGTGATCCTTCCCCCTGATGTCGAGATGATGGACACCATAGGCCATATCCTTTACCTATCATCATCCTTGAGTTGCTTGAAGGAAAACCTCTATGAGGTTTGTGCATGTGTTTCTATCAAAACTCTTTTGACAAAATCACAGGTCTCTACATCTGTAGATCCTCCATCTTCCAGCTCATCATCTACCATTCCAGATGATGCATATGTGAACCTTATTTTTTAGGATGATGCATCAAGTAACACTGCTGCGTCATGTAGTCAGCCTTCCTCCCATTCATCCATATCCCACCCTGATAAGGACACCATGGAAGCTATCTCTACCCCTGATCACCATTCCACATAGGTAAGGGAGCATATTTTTTAGAAAATTTTGAAGTCCATTTCCTTCCTAATTCTCCTAATGCGCTCTACCTTAGAAATTTTTTCACATAGCACAACCATTTGATCTGCATGTCTTTATTTCTTCCATGAAGTTAGGTAGATTGCATCATCTCATAATTTGTCTTTTGTACCATTCAGATGGATCCATCATCCACACCGTATATCGTTCATGTCGACGATGCAAGTCGCTTCTCCCAGAATCTAGCCTTGGCAGCCTGAGACATTTTTACCCCCTTGCATATGTTATTCCTTTCAAACAGAATATGCATTGGATATGCCACCAATAATCACGCCGAATATGATGTAGTGATAGGTTTGTTAGTTGATGCCCTCGCTCATCGTATCCTTCATCTTCATGTTCATTTAGATTCCTTGCTACTTGTCATGCAATTGAATGGTGTGTATCATGTGCATAACCAAGTCCTATCTAGAAATCATTATGTTCAGTCATGTGCCTAGAGCCTAAAATCACTATGTAGATACCATCACAAACAACATTCTAAATTGGCATTTATCACCTGTATACCACAAAAGATAACCATAAACAAAACAAATTGTGAAACATCATCATCATATAAAAATGCATAATCATATTATGTATCATATAGTGTTTGGAGCCAATAGCTCTAAATACATCTGGTATGCCCACAGCATACTGGTGGGGGCACATAGGCTCCTACATCTCATTATCATCCATTGGAGGATCTCATGCCAAGTTGGTTCAAGATTCTTGAATCCATTTTTTGAGCACTCGAAACACAATGGCGCTCCACAAACTCCTACTACTAAGGGGCATCATTCCCTATTATATACCTTGGGGGGATGATATGGAGTACAAAGGGAGCTACCCAAGGTAATAATGTAATAATGGGATGGGCCATAGTAATAAATAAGGTGGTTAACCCATATCATGTAAGGGACCACAAGTAGTTAATAATAATGTAATGGGGCCCATGGTATTAGTTCTATGGTATGAGAGAACCATGGTAATGATCCATGGTATTGTATGTATGAGGCCTATATAGAGGCTAGAGACTCTGGGTCAAGAAATATTGTCAAGGAATATTGTATGAACAGGCATATGGCTTGTGGAGTGCTCTCCTTCCTTAAGGAGTGAATATATGTTGTTACCCTACCTTAAGGGTTGATCAATAAAGAAGCATTTCTATTTATATTCAGATCTTGTTATTCTTGGGTTTCTTTCTATTTCTCGTATATATTATAGGTTAGATCTATAACAAGTGGTATAAGAGCTACAACAAGTGGTGGATCGAACCCAGAAATATTATAGATCTGATATGAAAATATAAGACAATGCAAATAAACCCAGAAATAATATGAAATGACTCTTTATTGATCAAAACCCTTAAGGTAGGGTAACACCATACATTCACTCCTTAAGGAAGGAGAACACTCCACAAGCCATATGCCTGTTCATACAATATTCCTTCACACTATTCCTTGACTTCTCTCCATGTGGAGTCTCTAGCCTCTATATAGGCCTCATACATGCAATACCATGGATCATTACCATGGTTCCCTCATACCATCGAGCTAATACCATGGGCCCATTACATTATTATTAACTACTTGTGGTCCCTTACATGATATGGGTTAACCACCTTATTTATTACTATGGCCCATCCCATTATTACATTATTACCTTGGGTACCTCCCTTTGTACCCCATATTATCCCCCCCAGGTATATAATATTCCCACCTTTTCATACTAGATTAACCCCCTCCGTCACATATGTTTGCAAAAGCATCCCATGCTTGGGGGCATGATGGATTTCCCTAGCCATATTCTCAATTGATTAACTTAAGTCTTGGCCTAGATCTCACTGGATCTAGGTATGGTTGATTATCCTCCCATTCCTTGGATAGTTTGTCCTACCAACCTCTCTGGTGAGCCATATGCACATCGCATATCGTATATTTTTGATACTGTATCATCAAATATTCCACTCTGTGTGATCTAGGTGGATCACTATGTCCACATAGTCCCCATTTTTTACTTCGTGGGTGAGGATGATTCTAAACCCCTTCTAATTGTTTATTCTCATTTTCCTATTCCCTTAATTCTTCGCCATGAACCATCATTCCAAGAAGCATTAATTCCATCCTTAGACAAGAAAGGCCACTCACCTAAAAGTTGTAGATCTCGATTCTAATGGTCAATTTTTCCGTTACAATCTCCACACTATTTAGGGCCTTCTCCTCCTCTCAAATTGGAGGGAAAACACCATTTTATAGGAAAACCCATAGTTTTTCTATCACACAACGTCAACAGACTGTAGCTCCATTGGATGAACTGTCAGCATCGTTGGAAAAATATCACTTAGTACTATAATGGGTCTCTCCTTAGCTTTTAATGATTTGACACTTCACTAGGAAGTCATTTTTCCAAGAAGCATCACTTCGTCACCTCTCAAAACCAAATTTCTTCATAAAGCGACACTTTTAGTTTGAGGTCATCCTCATCTCAATACTTTCCATATCATATGTCAACTTTTTTCATGAGTAACCATCATTTAAGCATGTTTTGATGGCCCCCACTAGTCCTAGTCTGTGTGGCAGCGTCATCGATTCACCCTTGTTCATAGCATCCGCGATGAGTCATCCTTGCACTGTTGGATTCTATTTCATGAACCATTATATCATGTCACAATATTCCATCCATATTTGCATACCATTCATCTTGTGTCACCCATTTTGGCCTCCAGTCATATTATCCCCATCCCCTCTTGAGTTGAGTCAGTTGTTGTTAGGCCAACCATGCATTTTATGCTCTAAGAAGGGTAGTCATCTATTTTTCCCTTAGTCTCATTTTCCTCATTATCCCTAGTGTCAGTACATCAGTCACATTACTATTTTCTTGATGATCATCATTTCCTCATCTATCACGACCCCTATTCAGTCAACATTAGCTCATTTATTCCAAAATAATGACCTAGAGGGCATTGTATCTTGGTTCCATCCTCCATTCTTGTTTAGTGCCTTGGATTGAGTAGGGAGGCTCATTATTTCCCTTTGACTTCGTCATTTCATGTTCGTGATTCATACACTTGATGGTCTAATGGTGCATCAGATTGTACCAATGATTCCTGATTGTGTGTGAAATGTTTCAGACCTCATGAGGGGGTGGCCCTTCAGGTAGCCCCCCACATGCCCGGATGCATACCTACTATGCTACAGTCTCAAACGCAGTTCCAGGGAGTTGATGGGTGTGGTTCCTAATGATCACAATGTTCATAGCATGCATGTCTCCTTCAGATGATCCGTTCAATTTTGCAGAGCCCTTCCCTGTTCAGTAGGGATTCTTCAATTATTCTGCCCCCCCTCCCACGCATTTCTTGAGGAAAGGGCCTTTGTATCTCATGTACTTAGATATTATTGTATTCAGTCCTAGCTCATGTTTTTCGAGGTGCATTATGTATATGGGACACATTATATTATTTTCTAGCTATGTTATGCCAACATGTCATGTACCATTCATTATGTACTTCATTACTCAATTTTCTATTTCCGGGCGAACCATTATTTCTGTACTAAATTATCTCAGTGGGTATGGGTATGCCTCCCCCATCTCATTGACATCCAATACCACAACAGAAAAGGAGACTTGCATTAGTCTCGCCCACTCTATCCCTATCCTCTTTCAATTTAGCTTTACTGGTATCTTTCTCTCTCTCTCTGATTCCCCTATGTTGTCTAAGTGATTGTGTCTTTACAACGTACTTCAGTCATACGTTTTTCTCCTAATACTCGTACATTGGGGGGCAATCTGTTATCACCAAAAAAATGATCATTTAGTCTAATTTACTAGATGGATTGAAGTACGCCATGTAAAGGCAATTTTACCATAGTAAAATTGCTTTCACTATAAGAAATTACTTAAAAAACCACCTTTGTTAAGTAATTTATAGTTAAACCCATGAAGAATAATTAAATAATGTATAAAATCTTATTTTAGATCAATATATTATGCAATATACTAAAACACAATACAAGATCTACTTCTACAACACTTTGTGGAAGCTTAATCGAATTGAGCAAGATCAAGAGAACACATATAACTGAGAATGAGAAATCAATCACACATAACACAAAAGAAATAACCCAGGGAAAGCCTCAGCCTAAAACCCCAATATTTGTATTATCATACAAGTGGAAAACTTGTTCAAGTTACAAAATGAATCATCTCTCAAGCTATTCTACTCTCTTTGCAATAAAACCATACAGCTCACAGACTGAATAGACATAGTATATGTCCTCCTCAAGCCTTCCAAGCCTCATATTTCCTTGTGCAATTTTTCTTGGGGTCTAGTGAAGCCACATGTGTGAATTGGCCTCGTCACACTCACATAACCTAAAGAAGTAACTACACAATCCTCTAGGAAAGAATTCCTTCTACATGCAAGGAATATTAACAATGGAATATTCTAGCAATTGATATTACACTGCCCCTCCATCTGATATCAACTGGGTCGCTGTCTCAACTGACATGCATGATTTATTTATGAGAGAATAGTCAGTTATCTGAAGTGCAACAATTACATGCATGCAAGCATTAACTAGCTGAACTTACATTAATTCAACAAATTGTTTGAATTAATCTAACTTGACTTGACTCAGTTAACTGAGCCATCTAATTACAACTAAATATTACAACTCATCCTTATCTCTTTAACTGATGGATAAATTCCTCAATTAATGGAAAACCTATTGCATGTCCCCACATAGACTTCATGTCTAATTTTAGTTAAGTAATTAACTTTAGTTGAATTAATTAATTATTTTACAAACAACTGCTAAGATCAAATTCGAATTTTACTTCACTATTTTAGTTTAGGGACTGACTAAAATAGGAAGGTATCACGACATGTTATTTATAGAAGGCTATTTTTAGCACTTCCATTTTTCATTCCTTGTTGTTATGTTCAACAGTGGCTGAATTGCTATTTATAGCAGTGCTATTTATTGCAGTTCTATTTATTGCAGTTCTATTTATAGCAATGTTATTTTTAACATTTCTTGTTGATATTTTCAACACTCGCTCTACACAAGAAAAGGATTATCAGTAACCCCAATCCTATCACTGTGGAACTCGAACTTGCATTTTGTCAATGCCTTCGTCAAAATATCTACACCCTGCTCCTCAGTCAAAACATACAACAACAACATGATCCTCTTCACCACACAATATCAAAGATGGTGATACCAGATATCAATGTGCTTGGACATGTCATGAAAAACTGGATTCTTAGAGAGTTTGATACAACTTTGGCTATCGCAGTAGATCACTGTAGGATCCATCCTCTCACCAAACAATCCCACTAGAATTTTCCGCATCCATGGCCTCACATGCAGCCTGACTAGCAACCATGTATTCAACCTCTGTTGAGCTAAGTGCAACTGATCTTTGTTTCCCATTGTACCAGGATTGAACCAAGGTTGAAGATTCCTCTAGAAGTTCTCTTTCGGTCTGATGGACTCCCTGCCCATTCCACATCTGAGAAGCCATGAAGCTTCACTCTGTCTCTTTGTCTATACCACAATCCAAACTAACATGTGCCTCTGAGGTATCTCACCACATGCTTCACTGCCTTCCAAAATAGCTTGGTAGGCTGAACCATAGCTTGACTTAGCGGGTTCACCGCAATGCACAAGTCGGGTTGTGTGTTCACCTAATACATAAGTGAACCCACCAGTTGCTGATAAACAGTAGCAGCTACTACCTCACTTGAAGTAACATCCTCCTTCTTCCAGTTCCCAGCTAGAGGAATCTACATGGGTTTGCACTTCTCCATGTGAAAGTGCCTGAGTATCTCATTGGCATACTTGCCTTGAGACACAAATGCTTCACCATCTTTTAGCCACACCTCCATGCCTAGAAAGTAGCGGATAAGGCCCATGTCCTTCATCTTGAACTCTCTTGCAAGGTCCTCCTTGCAAGACTGTATCAACTGATCATCACCTGTCAAAATCAGATCATCAACATAAAGAACAATGATCAATGGTTTACCTTCTACCATGACATGGTAAAGGTTTGCATCTGTTTCACTCTTGGTGAAGCCCAAACAAGTGAAATAGTTGTCGATCCCGGTGTACCAAGCACGATGTGCTTTCTTCAGCCCATACAAAGCCCTCTTGAGTTGGCACACATGCGACTCACAATCGAAGGTTTCGAAACCCTCTAGCTGCTCAATGTACACCTCCTCCTCAATATTCCCATTGAGGAATGTTGTCTTCACATCCATCCAGTGGATCTTTCACCCCAACTAAATTGGTAGTGCCAACATTGATCTAATTGATAAGTACCTAGCTACAGGAACAAAAATATCATCGTAGGTGATCCCCTCAATCTGTGAAAAACCATAGGAAACAAACCTTGCCTTATGTTTCTCAACACTTCCATCAGTTGCCTGCTTTACCTTGTAAAGCCATCTGGAACTAACTACTGACTTGCCTTGAGGCCTTGGAAAAACATCCCACACACTGTTCTGAATGATAGAGTCGTACTCCTCTACCATTGCATCAACCCATACTGGTTGCTACACTACATCCTCGAATGAAGAAGGTTCAGTATCTACACACTCCCCAACTAGGGCCATGTACCCAATGTATCACTCGGGCTACCTCCTCTATCTGCGCTAAGAAGATGGCTATCCCACATTCTCCCGTTCATTTAGCATCAACTTGTCAGCTTCCCTTGAGCATTTTCGCCCATCTCTGGAAGTATCAGCATGAGTGGATGTCTCCATTCCCGGATCCTCTGCACGCAGCTTCTCCGCATCAATCTGAGGCTCCTCCTCCTTAGGAACTAAATGTTCCTCCTTTGCATGCAACTAGAGCTCCCTATCAAGTGACACTAGCATGGCTTTCTGCTCATCGAACTTCAGATCCATGCATACCACAGTCCTCTAAGTGGAAGGCTAGTACACCCAATAGTTGTAGGGTGTATTCGTGTACCCCACAAGTATTCCCAACTCAGTTGTTGGGTCTAGCTTCTTCCTGTCATCTTTGGTCACATGAGAGTAAACTGATGATCCAAATATTCCCCCATAGGTGTCTTTATTCATAGTATATGGTGCAGGATTCTATTCTGCAAGTATACTACTCTATTACATGCCTCAGCCCATAAATGCAATGGTAGGCTTTGGCCACGCAAAATCGCTTGAGTTGCTCCCACAATCGATTTGTTCTTCCTTTCAGCCACCCCATTCTGCTGTGTGTTATGGGGTGTTGTCAATTATTGTTTAATTTCTTCTGCAATGCATAAGTATTTAATCTGTTGGGAGACATACTCTACACCATTGTCACTATACAGGGTTTTTATTTTCTTTCCAGATTCTTTCTCTGCCAAGGCTTTAAACTCACAAAACCTCAAGAAGGTCTGATCCTTCTTTTGCATAAAGTAGATCCAACATCTACGAGAAAAATCATCAATAAAAATAACATAGTACCTTTGTTTACCATTTGAGGTTGTAGAGAAAGGTCCACAAACATCTGAGTGAACTCACTCCAAGATTGCTCCAGCTCTACTGTCTCAATCTGGAAAGGAATATTTCGCATACTTACTCAAGGTACAACCTTTGAATGTAGTTGGTTGCTCAAGTTTTCCCTTGGGTAATCTAGTAGAAATGTGTTGCATGATCTTCAGGGCTCCATGGTGCAAGTGGCCCAAAATTCTATGCCATAGCTCGCCAATATCTTGGCTCTGCACCATACCAGATTTGGAACTCAATGTAGCACAGTCGTCTACCTCTAGCTTGTAGAGAGTCTTTACTTGAATCCCAATTCACTTTGTCTATCCAGTACAAATATGCCTCAGGAATACCTTTCCTTTACTAAAGACTATATCATAGTCTTTATCTTCTAGCATAGCGACAGACACAAAATTCTTCTTCAGACGTGGTACATACTTTACATCAGTCAGGGTGAGGGGAGCTCCATGTTCCCTCTGAAACACAACCATACCTTCACCTGAAACACGGTACTTTCCATCATTGTCCATGTCGATCTGCATCCGCAGATCCTTCTCCTCCAATCTACTAAAAAGATTCTTGTCACCTCACATGTGGAATGAAGTTCCAATATCCAGGTACCACACACATCCCACCATGGATGAAACCCTGCATGCGATAAGCAAGAAATCTAGCTCAAACTGTGAGGCCAGTGCCTCACCATCAAATCCCTTTGAGGAACTCTTCTTGGATTTATTCTATGGATAATTTGTAGCATAATGGCCCACTTCATGACAATGAAAGCATGGCACTTTTGATTTGTCAATATTCTTCCCACCATGGGAAGAACTAGATTTGGAATGGGACAGCTTCCCTGTTAGGGTCCCACTCTAACCACCTTATTTATGTCATGGGATCACGTCATAATCAAGAGTCAATAAAGCCCATATTAATAATTGTAAGTGGTTAACCTACAATTAATGACAGGACCACAGTTAGTTGCAAATGGGTGGTAGTATTAGATAGAGGGTAAATGGGCGGTAGTATTAGATAGACGGTATTAATAAAACCCATGGTATTGGCCCGTGGTATTGCATGTATGAGTCATATATAAAGGATAGAGACTCCCTGCGAGGAGTATCGTGTCTTGTTTTTTAATCGAGCTCTGCTATATTGGAGGTTGCCCCCTCGAAGAGGCCTGTGAACATTTCTCTCTGAGTAATAAAATCATTGCTATTCTGTGTTCTGGGTATATTTTCTTCGCATATTCTGTGTTCTGGGTATTTTTCTCGCATATTCTCTGTTCGGTATTGCTTTGCAGGTTAAGAAGCATAACAGGACTTGATCCTTGTTTAAATTTTTAACCAGGACAAACTATATTTCTTCCACTGTAATAAATAGTTTTTCAGTGCTATTAATCAATTTTTTATAAACATTTGTGCTTATTTCACAAACAAAACTGCTTTACAACCAACCAAGCTGTTGTTGGATTTTCAATATAGTGAATTCATAGAACCATAATGTTGTTAGCATTTCAAAGCAAGAAATTTATAAAGCGATAATGTTCGTTCTAAAATGGATTTTGGCTACAATGTCGCACACAGTATGAAATAAAACAACCTAGGTTGTAAGCCAAAATGTTTCTGTGACAAGAAAAAGATACAATCCATCCAAAATCCACATCATAATGTGCTTACAACCAAAAACATATGACACCCCTATTCTTTATGGCGTTGAGAATCTTGTAAGATTTCTACATTACAATATACTATAGATGTTCCTTCTAAAATGGATTTTGGCTACAATGTCGCACACAGTATGAAATAAAACAACCTAGGTTGTAAGCCAAAATGTTTCTGTGACAAGAAAGAGATACAATCCATCCAAAATCCACATCATAATGTGGTTACAACCAAAAACATATGACACCCCTATTCTTTATGGCCCTGAGAATCTTGAGCACCAAAACTCCCTAGTTTACCTTCTTGAGCCAGGTAGGCTAGCCTACCTAAAAAGGGTTGATTAGGAAATGGTTGATTGCTACCATATGATTGAGTCCAATTTGCAGCTTCCAACCATCGAGGTATTGAGTACCCATACCTCACATTTGTACTACTGACCCTTGCATTAAGTGGAGGTGTGTAATGAGCATACATAGAATTGACACCAGCTCTCGTAGGAATAACGCAAGTGGGTAAACCCTCAGTTTGATAGTGAGGCACTTGAATGTTTATGAGATCTTGGAATAATGGTGTATTATCTGCATTGGAGTCCAATGAGTTTGAAATAATCTTGGTTTCAACAGCTATGCTTGTATCATTATCAACCATATTGATCATCCCTTGTTCCTTTTCAAGAATTTGTTGTCTCTTTCTTGATTCCTTTTCCTGTCTTGCCATTTCTTCTTGTTGGTCCTTAACTTGCATTGCTTTATCTCTTTCAATCCTTTCATCTGCTCGACGTTGCACTGCAACAATCCTTGCTGCCTTCTTCTCCTTGACTAGATCCTTCTTTTTCTGTTTTAATTCTTACATTTCAAATTTCTTTTTTTTTTTCAGACTCAACTAACAGGTTTATATATCCTCTAAGGTGAGTAACTGTGAGCTTCGGCCCAAATGAAGACTACCCAGTGCACCTTGCTTTTTTTTCATTAATACTCTCTCTACTGGTAGCTTTAGGAACCGACCAAGTATCTTCTCCACCCCTCCCACCTGCATGTCATTGCTTGGTACTTCCCTTTCAGTATCTGATGGAACTGATTGAACCATATCATTATCTTCATTTAATGCCTCATTATGTGCTTCATCTTCTTCCATTGATCTATTGTCCACAAAAAATGAACAATTTCACTGTTCAATTCTGCTAGTTGTGAGGGCAGGTTCATGCTTTATTCATTGGTTGTTGAGACACTATTTGCATTCATATTAATCATTGCTTCTGCTAGCCATGAAGGTGTGGTTACTTGGCTTGGCAATGTCAATTGGTCATTATCAACTGCATGTTCAACAATGTCATTAACAATATCAACAATAGGATTTTCATGTTCTTGAGTTGGTGGAACAATCTCCATGTTACTACGAATTTGTTCATGGTTATATTGTGTTTCACATACAGTTTCATCATCTTCATCATATAAGTGTCCTTGAGAGAGGGAAATCATATTACCAGCTGCAACAACATCATCTTGGTCATCTACTTCTTGCACTTCAACACCTGTTTCGGCATTCCCTTCTTCATAAACATCCACATGAAACACTTGGCTACAACCAATATCATGCATAAGAGCATCATAGTTCAGTGGCCAAATTCCTGTCCTCCTAAACCTAGCCTTGATATTTGATGGTGTCAAAGCCCTTTTAAAAGCTTTACTTGCAAGCTTTGCTAGCTCGAACCTTTTCACCTCAACCCCTGGATTCTTTGCCATCCATGCAGCATGCTCCGACTTGAAATAGTACTTGAAAGGGCCAAACACACTAACATCAAGGGGTTGCAGTTTGTGAGTGGTATGAGCAGGCAATGTCAACAAGTCGATGCCTAAATTGTTTGCTTCCTCAAATGTTTGTACAGCCATGTGGCTCCCATGGCCATCTAATATCAATAGGTGTCTGTTATTAGGCGAGACGCCACCTAGTACCGATGCAACAAAGTGAAAAAGCCAACTTAAAAATAGTTCTTTAGTCATCCGTGCATGGGGATGTGCAACCATGCATGCACCTGGTTCATAGTTTAGTATATAGTTTTTCAGTGGATTTTTACGTTTAAATGGATAAAATCTTGGGATTGAAGTACTAATTGCATTGACACAACATAAAATAGCTATCCACTCCCGAATCTTAGGAAAAATCTTTGGCACATTTTGGCTCCCTCTCTTGGCAATTACCTGCATGCCACAATTCCTTCCTACCTGTAAACCTGTTTCATCACAGTTCCATATATGGTCCACTCCATAAGAATGTTTATCGTAAGCACTAGAAAGTGTGTCATAGAACTTTTGCACAACTGCAGGGCACAAATTTAATGCTCTGTCTCTGTCAAGGCCCTCAGCAGTACGTAATACAAGTTCTGGATGCCCTTTTTTAAACCCAAACCACCATGATTTACCAAGAAACCCATCTTTGAATGGGTTTGGCCTCCCTTGGAAGATTTGAGCAACTGTGGATTTGAGTTATATCAACTCTAGCCTATGTCCCAATTGGGCCATATCTTTACACCACTCAACCACCTCGACCTCCTCCCCCTAAGTCATAACTATAAGAGGCCCTCTACATTTTGCATGACGTTTTGTATGAGTCAGTCCATTTATCCAATAATGTATTGATGAGGGAGGAATACCATGTTTTTTGCAGATGCTTTAACTGAGTATCCATTGAACTCTATGTCATCAATTGCAACTGACATTTCTTCTTTTTTCCATCCTCTTATAGCATTGATCTTTTTAGTTGAACTTGCCCCTTGGACTGTTGTTGACGGTGGTTCTGTGGCTAATGTTGTGTTAACATCAACTTCAGTCACATGGTCATCCTCAACAATGTTTCTTGGGGCATTGTTGACATTGACATCACCTGTCCTATCCTCATTAGACGATGTGCATCACAGTTGCGCACCCCTTGTCACTCTCCTGCCACTTCTCCTTATACGAGCAACATAACTACCATTTGCCATAGATGCAACAACCTGTAAAATTATTGCATGCATTTAGATAAGAATATTTGTAAATTATGCTTTCATACAAGTCAAAAATACTTCTGCTTTATTACAAGAAATTATCAACATGTATGTTAGTATCCTTGAAAATCAAATATACAGAATCATTTTTTTGTATGTCTTCAAAATTATCAATGGTTGTTGTTTTGATAACTTGTCTTTACACTTAAAATACCATGACTATATTTATTGGTTTTGTTATGCATTTCCCAACAGAGCTCTTGTTCGGTTTGACTACTTAAAATATTGTTTTGTTGTTTTCATAACTTGTCTTTACAGTTAAGATACCATGAGAAGATATGGTAGTTGCTTTTGTTTGAATTAATTTGTTTAGACTCATGTTTGTTATCACAATTGAATTCATTCAAGGTCCCCGCTGTCTCACCAAGTGGACTTGCATAATCCCTTCTAGGTCTGTTCTTTGGTAATGAGGGTGAAGTTAGATAGAAATATATGTTGTTGTTTGGTAGAGGGTGCATGCATGTGTCACCTTCAGTGAACTAGAGTGTTGCTTTTGTAGGTCTTCAGATCAGCCTCCCATTCAGTTAAACATCTAGTTAAGTTCTAAGTTCAATTCAGTTCTAGTTCCTCCCACTACAACCTATCCCTCTTAACATTCATTATCTACTTTTTATTTTTATTTATTTTTATTTTTATTTTTATTTTTTTTTCCTGTAAGGATGCACTTCTCCAGAAATGGATCTCTGGCTATCAAGGAGTTATCATTGGCCAAACCAAGCATGGTATTTAATTTGACCAAGGCTCCAACTTGAGACCCCCTGAAGCACTCTTGATCACAACTTTGCCACCATAACAATTTTTTTCCTCATGTCACTTACAGTTGAATTTTCTAGTCATGTAAACATTCATTTCAACTACGACTCTTATTTGCATCTTGTCTACATATATAAGAGAGGCCATGCCTTTCTCTTAAATCAAGAAAGCATATTATCAATTTGTAAAGTTTTGAGTAATTATAGACCTCATTTATCCAATTAGATAAAGTGAATAGGAGTAATGAGGGTGCAGTTTGCCACATTTGCAATAGTTTGAGGCTGGTTGTGCCTTCTTTGTGGTCCTTCATTATTATAGGTTTCCCCTTGTGTACAACAACCTTCCAATAGGGCCCTTCCACTGCTTCTTGTTCATTTGTTTATGTTATTTTCTTCCTTTTACATTGGTTTGTTCACTTTCTGATCATATTTCAAGAATGATCTAAACCCCCCTTTCCTTTTCTCCTTTCAGATTTTTCTTCACTTTATTTTGCAGGTCTTGTTTATGCTACCATTAGTCTTGATGATGTTTATTGGTGGCCTCATACAAGGTTTTCAGTTCCAACACCCAAAGTTGTATTGCAATAGTTGACCACTAATTAAGCAACTCATCAAAAGCTTATGATCTATATTACAACCAACACAAGGACAATAAATCTATGCTTATCTTCCAATTGGGCCATAGTTTTTGTTTCTTATTATAAAATTTCATTAAGCTTTTGTTAAAAATGATTCTTAGAAAGAATTTTTCTTGTAAAATTATGGTTAAACAAATTTCAATTGAGTTGATCATCATGTTCCTACATATTTTTGCATGCTGTCTTATGATAAGTTGTTATTTTAGCCTTCATGTCACTAGAGAAATGTCCAAGCAACCAAATTTCTGTTGCAATACCTAAGGTGCTACCATTAAAAGTTGGGGGCTTTTCAAGTTATGGTGATTTTCAACTTCCTCTCTATATGTAAATGAGGTGAACCACATGCTCATATTTTCTTAATGGATCTTGCATGTACATTTTTGTGCTTACATTGACTCCAGGAAGGATGATAACTCTTAGTCCAATCTTCACATTGATGTCAATGAATATTTTTCCGGCATACTTAGATTTTGCTACGTTTTGTTTGAATCCCTATGATCATTCTTTGTCAAAATACCATTAAAAGTTGGGGGCTTTTCAAGTTAAGGTGATTTTCAACTTCCTCTCTATATGTAAATGAAGTGAACTACATGCTCATCTTTTCTTAATGGATCTTGCATGTACATTTTTGTGCTTACGTTGACTCCGGGAAGGATGATAGCTCTTAGTCCAATCTTCATGTTGATGTCGGTGAATATTTTGCCGACATACTTAGATTTTGCTATGTTTTGTTTGAATCCCTATGATCATTCTTTATAAGACTCTCATTTTTTCTTAATCCCTTCAATATATTATGTTACCTATGTGGTTCTTCAGGGTTTCTTTGTCCAAATCCCCATTCAACATGTTTCTCTCTTTTCACTCAACTTTTTATTGGTGCATGTTGCTTCTGTGTTTAAACATGACATTCTTGATGTGCTAAAGGCAACAAGCGACACCCTGTTTCTCTTCATGTACTGACTCGAGTCGTTTTCTTCATTAATTTGTCTCATCTACTAGTTTTTTTTTTAAATTTACCAACTCGATACTATTAATATCGTCCCATTAGCTTTCTATATTGTTAGTCTTTATCCATCCATTAAAATAAGCATTATGGACCTAAGAGAGAATACCCTGGGCTATGTGTTGATTTTCATGAAACTAAAACTGTAATTGAAACTGAATCTGTAAGAACTGAAACTGTAAGAACTGTGAGAAATGAAAATAGAACAGTATGTTGTGTGTTGATTTTCATGAAACTGAAACTATAATTGAAACTGAATCTGTAAGAACTGTGATAAATGAAAACAAAACTGTAAGAAAAATGTGTTGTAATTGATATAACTAACCTAGATATACTAGCAACTGTTCTGTGATGTTTTGTCTTCAAGGTTGGTGAATAGTTTGAAAGCGTAACATGCAACTTCAATAGTGGTTGAACTTCTTTTATAGTTTTTGGCACTTGAATTTAATTGGTGGTAAGGATGGACATGGATTGCAATGGCTTCATTTTGAATGTGTGGTCTGGATTTAATTTGATGTGATCTAATGGTTGGGAATTTGTTATTTGTTGATCCATGTGCTTTGATTTGTTTTAATGAGAAATAGAATGAGTTGGGTGTCGTTTATTGAAGTTATTGGGTTGGGTGTCATTTATTGAACAAAGTGGGTTTAAATGTTATTGGGTTCGGTGTCATTTATTGAACATAGGGGGTTTAAATGTTGAACAACACAACAGTTATGGCTAATATATATTCACTTTTATTATGTGCAGGTATGGATATTTATTTGGGATACAAAGCTTCAGTTCTTATGAGTGGGGGTTGAAGTGATTGCTATTTTGTACTTCTGGAATAGACCATTTTGGAAGCATTTATGATTTTATCTATTTTCTAGTTGGGTCAATATGGTTTGCACTTTTAAGTATTAAGATACTATTTATGGACAGTTGTGGGCCCAGTTAATGTTTTGGGAAATTTTGGACATAAATTAATACTTATTTATACTTAATGTTATTTATCTTTGTTTAAATATTGGTTGCAAAAGTCTCTATTTGTGGTGGTTTGGTGGGACCAGTACTATATCAATTACTTGCACAACATTAGACATTTCTCCCCTATGTCGTAAGTTTTTATTAATCATATTCCAATTTAAGTTTAAATGTAAGATTGACTCCGACATAACTAAATTGCGGAAAACTGGATTGGTTGATGAGTAGAGAACTATGCAACAGTTCAGTGTAAATGCATGACTAAATTTCAAAACAATTTGCAAAAAATGTCAAATTTGATAGCCAATTCGATTGCTAATAAATATTTTTCTTTAAAAAAATAATAAATTTCAATTTCTAAAGTTATACTTTATAAATTTTGCAAATGTTTTGTTCAAACTCCAAATATTGTTTTAACCCAAAACTAATGCATTATCTACTGTGAAAAAACAAATACTACATAATAGCTAGTACTTGCAGTTGAGTTTAAATATAGTACCTAACATTGCAATTTGATAGATAGATGATGGATTTTTGAACAAATATCACATATAAAACAAAGTAAATGAATAATAAAAGGTCACCAAATTATTGATTATATAATGTTTTCACTCTCAATAATAATTATATCCCAAATGATATTTTAAATATAAATGTAGAAATGTTAAACATAAAACAAAATAAATAAATAGTAAAAATTAACTCTCCAAATTACTCAATATGTAATACCTAATTCACAATTATTATATGAATAGAAATGTTGCAAAATAAAAATAATTTTATTATTTTTAAAAGACATTTTAAAGATAATTATCAATTTTAATTACTCTATTATATTCAACTTAAACATTTTAAATAAATTTTTCATGGAAAATTATATGAGTAAAAAGTACATAAAATTTTCAACTTAAATTAAATATTTTAATCATCCATAAAAGATAAATTAGAAATATTTTTTTATTATATTAATATCACTAAATCAAATATTGAATATTTATTATTATTTTTATTAATATGATTAAAAAGTAAATATTAATAAAATATAATGTTTTATATAGCTTGCATTCATGTATCTCTGAATGTTTAACCTTTGTAAAGTTGATTGACTTACTATTTAATGATATTTTTAATGCACCATAAATTACAAAGAAAGTTTAAGAATTGATTCTAATTTGGTTACTGATCTCTTGAATGACAAAACCAAACAATTGATTATAATATGGCAGTTTGACTAGAGCTTAGTTTAACTTACCGGTGAAGCCATTGATTGTAAGTCGAGTCTAAACTAAAATGGACCATGAATTATGTTGCAGGTCAACCAACGAATTGAGCGGTTACAAACCATAAAATAAAATTTCAATGACGCCTAATAATAAACATAAATAATCAAATTTTCATAGCAACCTGACTGTCAAGATGAGGTCCAATCAAACTTTCATTTCCCAATGTAGATGGTTATCTGTTCTCATGAAATGAAAGATAGTACATCACAATTAACATTGTTTTCACGTTAAACACGTACAACCCATCGTAACTGAATTTAGATTGCTGTAAAATAAGCTGTCCACTTTAAAATAATGAGCAAAATCAGTATTTACTTCTCTTCTGTCATGGATTTTTAATATCTTACCGTGAATAACAGTAAATCTAGTACGTTCTAATAAATTTGAATCCAGAATCAAACTAGAAATAAAAATTGATGGATGTCATTTAAGAGTATAATTCAGGAAAGAATGAGAGACGTATTGTCTAACAAAATGTAAAGTATATATACTCAGTAATCAATGAGAAGTTGAAGTGAATAAAATCTAAAATATATATATATATACTCAGTAATCAATGAAAAGTTAAAACTAATAAAATCTAAAGTATATATACTCAGTAATCAATGAGAAGTTGAAGCGAACAAAATCTAAAGTATATATACTCAGTAATCAATGAGAAATTGAAGTCATAAGATGTGCTATCTGGAAATTATATATACTTAGTAATCAATGAGAAGTTGAAGCAAACAAAATCTAAAGTATATATACTCAGTAATCAATGAGAAATTGAAGTGATAAGATGTGCTATCTGGAAGAAGTACTCGATTACAAAATAAGATGTTATTTTTTTTAACAAGTGGGAAAACCTATCACAACTTAGTTGTCAAACTAGCACTAAGGACAACCATCTCTAGTTGTTATCCGTGAATGTAGGGTAACTCATCACCCCTATTCAAGGAAAACCACACCGAATAACTAGCAACCTATCATAACTTAGTTGTCAAACTAGCACTAAGGACAACCATCTCTAGTTGTTATCCGTGAATGTAAGGTAACTCATCACCCCTATTCAAGGAAAACCACACCGAATAACTAACTGGTGGTCAGTAAAGAGGAATAACTTGCTGGTGGTCAGTAAAAAGGCAACAAACTGTCACTCATGCCAAATGCCTATGAGCCTTGAGCCGTTAACCTGTTTCCTTAAATCCTAGAAATCAAAATAAGATATTATACAATAGAAACAATAAATCTAAAAAAAAGAAAAAAAATAATTGTTATTAAATAATAATAATAATTTATTTATAAAATTAAACTATATAAGTGTTTCAAAAATTTAAATTTTTAGTCAAATATTATTATTAAATAGTCATTGCAAAACCTAATTCTTTACACTACCTAATGCAAGTATATAATAATAATTTTATTGAAAGTGTATGCACACCCTGTCATTTTTCTCACTATATCTAAGGACTTTGAATCCGTGTCCATTTTAAATTCAACTATTTCTCATTTTTTTAATAGTCTTTCGGATTAATCACACGTTTAAAACCATCTAATGCGATGTTGTTCATCCTCGGGACAAAGAATTAATCACATTCGAATATTAGAAACTTCAATCAACAACTTATGGTGTGATTAATTTGAAAGAATATCATAAACTTCAATCAACAACTTATGATGTGATTACTCTGAAAGAATATCAAGATTAGTATAAATCACAAAAATCTAAAATCAAACAAATCATCAAATTATTTAATCTATGGTTAAACAAAACTAAAAAATGTTAATTAACACCCTTATACTAACCTTTAACAATATTTTCTCATTTCTCTTTTTTAACTAGTTGAATCCCTGCCCACTTTAAAATGCAACTAAACCTCATGTGAATAATCTTTAGTAATTGGGGTTTTAATTGGTTGAATCCATATCCACTTTAAAATGCAACTAAGCCTCATGCAATCATTTTTGATAATTTGGGTTTTTTTTCTCCATAACCAAATTAGCTTTTTCTCCCCTTTTTTGTTCTCTATTTCGTTTCTATGGTCTAACAATGAATGAGGGGATAAATTTTTTTGGTCCAACCGTTTAATTTGTTATATTCTTTGTTTTTCTTCTCATTCTTCTACTTTTATTTTCCGAAGAAAAGACATAAAACTATTTAACGAGTAATTACTTTAATTTTCCTAAGAAAAGGCATAAAATTATTTAACGAGTAAACAAAAATTAAAGTAAAAAATTATTTGTTAATTTTGAAAGAGAAATTGTTTTTTATTTATTTGTATCAAAATGTAAATGGAATTTTTATAATAAGTTTTATATGTCATTATTGTTATAGTTTTTTCCCAAAAAAAATAAAAAGAAAGAATGTTACAATTTTTCTAATATAATTTAAAAAAAAAATTGTTGTTTTTTAAAATATAATTTTATTGTTATGGAGCTCATGTATTTATGTATCACTTATTTATCAAAATTATATTTTAGTAGTGGGAATTGAAGATAAAATGATTTGGTTTTGGTGAATATTTTTGCTACTTATAGAGGAGAAATAGTTCCAAATATTACCCAAAAATCTTCTATGGCTAGATCTAGATATTCTCGTTGCCTACTCTAGTTGCTTGTATTTATCTCCTATTGTGTTTGTTTGTATATACTATTTACTCCACTTGCCCAGATTTATCAATATTAACTAGATGTCCTTTGTATGTTTACTTAATATGAAGGCATGACAAATAACATTAGGGATCAAAATTGATTCAATGTAAGTTTGATTCCTTATTATAAGAAATTCAACATTGATAAGTAGTATTCAATTTTAATATTCTTTTTGTTTTGTTTTTTTTTTGTTAATGGAAAGTAACTATTTTTATTGTGTTGTGTACCAATCATTGAGCTTATAATTCTTATGGCCAAAGATTCTTCTAAATTATATTTACTTTTATGAGAAATTGTGTTCTTGGAGATTTTAAATAGTTGGTTTTGTTTTTTTTGTTTGTTTTAATTGGACATTGTAGTGATATACATAAAATAATATTATATTTTGTTTTCATTAAAAAAACTCGATGCAATTGCTTGAACAATTGAACCAATTACCCTATAAAAAGAAAAGAATTTTCACTGTATCTAAGGAATAGTGTCCCAGAGATGAAAAAGTAAATAGTTGAATTCCCTCAGTATGATTTGTATATGGACTATAAGTGAAAGGTTCAATTGAATTTCTTCCCTTATTCTTATTATAGTGTGAGTAAATGGTCCTATTAAATTCCATACATATGATTATGATAAAGATTTTTATACTGGTGAACCAATGTTATATATGTTGCCACTGGACTTCTATCTTGTAAATACTACTACACATCGGGAAGTGTGATATGTGAAATATAATTGCGATTTTAAATTATTTTTCATTTTCATAACAAAAGAATAATTTATTCAACTTTTTAATATTGAAAAGTCAAAATGAAATTAAGATTACTTGAAATAATGCTTACATTAGTAAATAGGAAAGATTGGGTTGTTAATTGTTGGAGTTTTATTGAGAGATTTTCAAAACAATATTCTCCTTGTTTGGAATTTGTTGGATCTCATGAACACTATTTATGTAGGTTGTAATTTGACTTTTGAATGGAATATACAAATAATTTGTAAATAATATGTGTACAATATATGCACTTATATTTTTTTTTTGGTATCAAATCTCATACATGCCTAACTCCCTCAAGGGAAAGCCCAAAGAATGAGAGAATCGTAAATTAATTTATTGTAGATTACATATGTAGGAGAGTTGTGTGAAGACTTATGTATGGCTTATTTAATTCTTGTGTGTAGCTCTTTCATTATGTATTGTTAGAAAGAGTGTGTTGGCTGCTCTACTATGAGAAGGAGTCTGTAAGGACCTGCGATTCCTTGGCATGCCCACTCGATGTACGAAGTTGGCTTGTTGGTAAACGAGCGGCTTGAACAAGCAAAGTGCGAAGTCCTATGACCGATGTGCGAAGTCACCATGTAAAATGTGCATGAGGAGAGGAAGAGCGAAGAGTTTATAACGTGGGGAGCGTGGGCTCAACCCACGGGCCGACCTACGTATGGTGTGGGGAAGCATTGGGCCGACCTACGATTCGAGCAAAGGCTGACATACTTGGTGGCATGTTTGCGATGAAGTGGAGGGGGTGTTCATAACATGGAGGACGACTCAGCTTAGGCAGGTCGACTCGCCCTTCCACCCGTATATATACAACGAAGGTGTGGAACATTTGAACCATTGAATTTTGATCATCTCTCAACAAGTCACTTGGACGCAGGGTGAAGGCAGAGCGAGAAGTGCGAAGTTGGGCGAGCCGCCGTGCAGGGCTGTATGACGGGTGACCCGAGTTGGGCGTCCGTGCAGGGTTGCATGATGGGCGACCCGAGTTGGGCGTCCAGGCAGGTGTACACGACAGGGCGACCGGGTAGGGCGTCTGCTGAACGAACGAACCGAGGTGCTGAACGGGTGACCTGGGTAGGACGCACTGTGCACGGAGGTGAGTTGGTCGACATGGTGAGGTTGTGTAGACGGGCGGCCGGGTAAGGGCGCGCTGTGCACGATGAAACGGTGGAAACGAAGGTTGGAACCAGAGGTCGTGAACGAGGAGTCGGGCAGGCAGTACTATGCGTTGTTTCATACGATTTGGGTGTTTGTCAAGAGTTGGCAAGCGGGACTGCGTGTGGGCAGGTCTACACGGTTTGGGCGTTTGCTGATCAAACGGAGAGCGAACCGGGTGAAGACGTGCGACAAGGTGAATGAAGGGTTGGTGAGTCGTGCGACGACCGTGCGGAGGCGCCGACGAGCTGGGCAACCGAGTTTGCCAAAGTTGGAAATTTGGCTAAGTATAAATTTGGGGTTTCCCAAGGACTTAGCCTATACTTTGTAAAAGTGGAAAACTATATATATATATTGATATTCGGGTAGACTCATATTGCAGGGAGTTGCCCCTCCCTTTATACTATTGTGCATTTCTCTTGTATAATGTTGTTTATGTGAATGTTATGGGCTTTCACTTGTATAAAGGATAAAAAAAATAATACTTGGTAACGAAAAATAAACTAAGTATGGAATGTTAGTCGTAGTCTACAATCGTAAGTATTGGTGAAAAGAAAATGGTTGGTAGTGTCGCACCTCGCTATAGTGCGGTTGGAAGAGTACCGCCAGGGTAGGGGCGTGACAGGTGGTATCAGAGCTGGTGTTGGTGTTGAAGTATTGAAGCTGATACACACCTGCACTTCGTGACAGGTGGTATCAGAGCTAGTCTGAAGACTTGGAGAAGTCTTGCAGGAAGCTAGGTGAAGCAAGTGTGTAAGCACTTGACAGTTGATGACAGTGGAAGCAGGTACTTGCAGGTGAAGGAAGTTGGTTTCACATACAAGTGGAACAAGAGCTGGTTCATGGGTACATGGGACTTGGTGAAGCTGGTGAATGGTGAAACAGGTTTAGCAGGGGTGAAGCTTAGTGCTTGGGCCAAGCTGAACGACAAGGCATGGCAAGTTTGGAAGAATGCGAAGGGAAGCTCTTACTTACCTTATATAGGTTGAAGCGGATTTAGGAAGAGAATCCCCGGATTCGGAAGGAACTTGAAGTCTTGGAAAAGAATGTTGAAGACGAACTTCTTCAACTTGGTTGGACAATGGAGCACGATGAAGTTGCAGATTGTGCTAACAAAGAAGAGGAAGCTATGATGTTTGAGGATGTTGCAGATGTGACAACGATGAAGGATGAACTTGAGATTGATCAAGTTGGACCAGGATCGTGAAGTTTGCAGACATGGATGAATGAGGATACTCACATGGAGGAACCTCATGATGATGAAGTAAGTATTATTAATACTTTTGTTTCACTTGAGCATTTGGTAGATGAACCGTATGTATGGAAGGGCAAAATCAGTTTGTCAATGCTAGGGAGGATCTTGCCATGGACGTCTATGATGAGACCTTATATGGAGAAGAAAGGATTGTTAACTGTTGTAGGACTTGTTGGGGTTGTTTGTGACCTTATGGTAGAAGGTACAAAGGCCCGTGACAAGGGAGGAACATGATGAACGTTGCGGAGGAATGGGTCATGCTTTAGCCACTTGGAGATTTGGCTAAGTGCCCGACATGACTCATGGACGGATTGGAGGGCTCACTCTTGAGTATGGTGATACTTGGCTGGACTTCGCATGGCCAAGACCAAGAGCAAGTCTTGGTGGAACCTTTAGTGGGGGAGCTATGATGGAAGGGACTCGTGATGATGATGATATGGTTGGGTGACCGAGTTCACTAAACTGAAGGCTGCATACTTGGATGAGGATGACCGATTGTTGTGATGGGTCTACCTGGTTTGACTACATAGGAAACTTAGTCATGGACATCAGGTTGGAGACATGGAGCATGGCAGTCTTATGTAGGAACATTATGCAGGAGCACTTGTAGAGGTGTCACTTATGGGCATCCAATGAGGAGTGCTAAGGCAAGGATGTTGTGCAGGTAGATTTGCTGGTGTGACATGGAGATGTTTCACTTATGAGCCGATGGAGAGGTTGTGCACTCTTGTACAACAAAACCATGGACTTGGATGAAGTTTTGAGCAAACTATAGAGCATTCCTACTACACGGAGAGCTGAGGCATCTTGCAGAGACCTTTAGGCCGAGACATGTATGCTTGTTGAGATGTTGGTTGGAGATGACTCATGGAGCTCATGATGACATGAGGTTGTGACTTTTGGGGACTTCATATATGGTGGACTTGGAGGATCTAATGCATTGAGGAGCTGAGGTCAGAGACTTTGATGAAGAATGGGATGCATACTTTCGAGTACATGTATGGGTATGGCTTGGAAGAGTGACTTGATGTGGAGGATCGATATGAGACACTTTGGAGTGATGGAGTTACAATGATGATGATGCCTTGGTGGCAACACTTGGGCATGGGTTGAGCCGAGACTTAACCACTTTTGACACATGGGAGCTGATTGATCTATGATCAAGGGCAACACATGGAAAAATGAGATAGGTGCATACTTGTTTCTATGGCAGACTTGAGGGATGGCACATACAGATATGATGGAGGTTGCTTCATGGACCTGGGTGTTGCACATCAAGGGTCGGAGTTTGATGAGATGATCTCTTCATATTGAGGAGATACACATATGGATGATGATGTTGGGATAGATGCGACTGATTTCATGTAGCACATTGGTACCAAACATCATGAACATCATGTTGCAGATGAGATGGAGACTACTTCATGGACCTGAGCATGGCTTATACTTGTATGGAGATGGATTCTTGATCGAGTTGATGATGTGACGAGATGTTAAGAGAAATAACTGATGGTGGCATGAGGATGTGCATTCTCATGGTTTGAGCGTGACAGTTGGATTAGCTACCCAACTAGTTCAGACATAGGGACGTCAGTGTACAAAGATGTGTTAGCATTATGTTGGAGTATCATGGCAGCAGTTCACACAAGGACGACACATGATGAGGTCAACATGAGATGTTGCAGGAAGCATGTAGCTTGAGATGGAGGGACCAGCCTTCCACAATGGAGAGCAACATGTGGAGATTGTGACAGGGTGGTTGATGATCGTGGATTGAGATGATTTCCGATGTATGACATACTAATGGAGTGTATGTCTTGGTATGAATATCTTGGTGACATATGGTTTCCGGGATGAGATATTGACAAGGACGACAATGATTTTAGGTGGGGGAGGATGTAAGGACCTGCGGTTCCTTGGCACGCCCAACCGATGTGCGAAGTTGGCTTATTGGTAAACGAGCGGCTTGAACAAGTAAAGTGCGAAGTCCTACGACCGATGTGCGATGTCACCATGCAAAATGCGCATGAGGAGAGGACGAGCAAAGAGTTTATAACGTGGGGAGCGCGGGCTCAACCCACGGGCTGACCTACGTATGGTGTGGGGAAGCGTTGGGCCAACCTACGATTCGAGCAAAGGCCGACATACTTGGTGGCATGTTTGCGATGAAGTGGGGGGGTGTTCATAACATGGAGGACGAGTCGGCTTGGGTAGCTCGACTCGCCCTTCCACCCATATATATACAACGAAGGCATGGAGCATTTGAACCATCGAACTTCGATCATCTCTCAACAAGTCACTTGGACACAGGGCGAAGGCGAAGCGAGAAGTACGAAGTTGGGCGAGCTGTCGTGCAGGGCTGCACGACGGGCGACCCGAGTTGGGAATCTGTGCAGGGCTGCATGACGGGTGACCCGATTGCGATTAGGCAAGAAAGTGATTGGCGAAGATGATTCCTTTGGGGGAACGAGTTTCAAGGAGTGGACTTCTGTTTAAAAATGGTTTAGATTGGCAGAGGTTACTGCTGAACTTTACACACAGAAGGTGAACAATATAGGTTTTTGTGCAATTTCTCAAGCTGACTCAAAGGCCATGTATATAAATCATTATCGTTGCATGGGGTCGAATTAAAGAAACACCATAGAGAGAGTTTGCATAGGCACTGTGTGCCGGATTGGTCCCTTCAACCCATGAATCTTCAAATCCTATTTTTTCGGATCTTAAGCTCCAAGGTATGTGCATATATTCGGATCCACCCGCTAGTAACAACTTTGAACACGAAAGCCCAAACAAACGAAGAGAAATATGTGTACTAGTGTAAAGACAACTCATGGGTACCGCTCTCAGCTAGTGTAGAGCTGGTTAATATCTCGGATTCCAAGACTTTTATTGGAAATTACCTTTAGTGTATGATCTTTCCAACCCCAACCTCATGGGACCATGGTCTCTCAACAACAACACTGGATCGCCCCTGGAAGATGTTGGAGGAAAGTTGACAATCTAATTATGATGATCGATTGGTGACTAGTCGCGGTTGCGTGGTTTTGTTCATCTTGCTATCATCGAGGTTCCTGTTTTAGTTCCCTGACAACAATTGAAATATAGAATTTGTCAAGTTCTAGACTAGCGACATATTGACTGTGATACAAACCCTTATATACTTTGGGCTCCTTGCATTATTCAATATCGTCATCTGAATACATATTAATACTGGCTAACTGATGAAGTTTTCCAGTGCTATGACCTTATCCCTTGCTTGATTTGTTGAATGTCCGTCTTTCTATCATTTTCTCAGATTAAATCACCCCTATATTATTATGATTTTCCTATTGTGAGTGTTAGGGAGGCATGAGGAGACTTGTTTATACTTGAATGATAGTAAATATTGATTTTGTTATTGTGGGATTTGGTAGTTTTCCATTATGTTTGTAAAAAGGTGCATAATCAATTATTGAATAATGAAATACAATTAAATTAGTAGTTCTGGATATTTTTCAGTGCTGAGAGAATGTATCACTAATTTGATTGTGTGAATACGTTATACCTTGATGTATCTTATTGAGCTTTGGGCTTCAAGAGCATCAACTACATGTTATGAGATCCATGTATGTAGAAAGGTCAGTTGCATAATTGAATGTTGGATACAATCCAATATCGAGATTGTCCTTCAGGAGATCAAGAAGTGTCAATTATACAAAGTTCATCAAAGATGGTCAGAGGCGCTTATGTCTTAAATGAGTTGAATGGAAGCTCAAATATTATGGTGGTGAAAAGAGAATTGTCTTGAAGAGTTCAGAGTGGGGATAAGTGTTGAGGAAGACCAGTCAGATAGATGTGACATGTAAATTGTAATTTTTCATTTTTGTATTAATATTTGTAATGATGTAATGTAAGCGTTAAAGGGGGGGCTTGAAATAATTCTTACATTAGTAAATAGGTAGGATTGGGTTGTTGGTTGTTAGAGTTTTGTTGAGAGATTATTCTCAACAATATTCTCCTTTTAGAAATCTGTTGGATCTCATGAGCACTATTTATGTGGATTGTAATTTGGCTTTTAAATGGAATATACAAATTAATTTGTAAGTAATATGTGTACAATATCTGCACCTCTATTTTTCTTGTTAACCTCTCAAATTCATGTGTGTCCTTTCCCTTCAAATTTGATCCTTAATAATGGTCGTTATCTCTTCTCAACCAATAAAAAGAGAAAGGCCTTGCTGTGGTGGTTCAATTTATTATACTCTTTGCCTTTTCTCTTAACTATTTTGAAGATCAAATCTATCCTTTTTATTATTTGATCAGCTAAATTGGATTGTTGAGTTTTGTTTTTATGAGTGAACTTAAAATGGAGATCAATCTTTTTCAAAGAAAATCATAATTTACCAAATATAAATGAAAAAGTAAATGTTGAGTCGTATTTATTAAATATGAAAACACAATATTTTTTTTTGTAAAATTGGTAGGACTCTCTGATTTTTGAGTTTACATGTCCATTATTCACCCCACTATGGGGGAGGGTAGCACAAGATTTGAATCCAAGCTTTGTGGTTCGATGAGACTTCATTCCACGACCATCGCCACTTGAGCTACCCCAAGAAAACATGAAAACACAAATATTAAGTTGTATTTATTAAATATATTTACACCATAAAAAACACATTTAAACATTTTTATATTCAAACTGGTAAGAAATTTAAACATTTTTATATTCAAATCTGTAAGAAAGACTAGCGGATACATGCAACGCTAATTTTTTAAACAATAATTCCAGTTATGAGGGCAACTGGTTCACCCGCATGATCAAATATTCTCATGATTTATTTCACATTATTTATTATTATTTTATATTAAATGAATAAGAGTTAACCAGCATATCACCATGACTAACCTATTTAACATTTACGTGTTATAAATTTTGGAACGCGTGGCATCTACTCAATATTTTGACGAGAAGTCTGGACTATGGGGCATGTGATTCACAACTAGTTTGATCTCGTGACCTGGTTATTAATGTTCCAGGGAAGAAAAATTACACACAAGGATGCATCCTCATATCCATGGTAGAGGGGGATGCCTCTTACAATTCCACTGTGCTTTGTTAGTAAGGCAACTTGCAAACATAAATAGATATGGTGGTCTGGAAACAATCTGCAACACATTTGGAAGAATCCATCTGACCGAAATCAATGAGAATTGAAAATAATGGAGAAAGAATTTGTTAGGAAGTTTTTTTATTGTGTTTGTATTTAGGATTCAGATCTTATTTTCCAGGAGTTTGTTTGATCACCTTGACTAAATGTAATCCTATAAGATATGTAATGTTTGATTGTTCATTCAATGAAAGTGCAACGCTGTTTGGCATCCTTAGTTTCTCTCACATGAAAACTACAAGATTCATTCATTAACAATTTTGTCTTCCTAATTTCAAATTGGTATCAAAGCAGGGTCGTGAGGTTGTAGTTGATTTAATTTTGTGTGAGGGGTTGTGTTTATTCAGTTGCCTCTTGATTTAAGACTTGTTGAGGTGTGGGAAGATTTGGACAACATTTACAACCTTCTCCAGGTGTTACGCCTCAATCCGTGATAAGGAAACAAGGTGTTTCTCCTTTCACGAAATTTATTTTGGCAGGCTCACGAGGTGTATAGCTCATTGCTGCATTGAACGTGGAGGTAGATTGGATCTCAAATCGGATCTTGTGTCAAATATACAGGAGGTGCCATTATGAAAAGGCTGAGAGAAAGTTTGTTGCTTGGCCTGTTTTTGTCCACAACCAATGTTGTGTTTGACTGTGCAGAGCCGGAGCCTAGTGAGTTGACTATGGTGTGATTTCCAAGAGCCACTATTTTTCTAATTCCTGAGTGGTTGTCTGTCACTGGTGTTGCGTCGTAGAAAATTCAGAGCGTTGGCATGGAGGAGACTAATCCATATTCTCTTAGCTACCAGAATTAACCAAGATCTTTTACTTCTGTCGTGTTAGTAGAATTGCATGTGAAAGAGTATTAAAAAACAAATGTGCATACTTTAAAGAAGAGGAAACATAAAGGCAGCCATAAAATCAAAGAACACACACAAGCTGATAACGGAGTTCACCCAGTGTGGGTTACGTCTCTAAACCTGGTGTCAAGAGTGGGGAGGCCGCTTCATTAATTGTTGCATGATGATGATGAGTACATGATGTGTTCTAAGTTGTCAATAAAAGGAAGAAATCTCTTAACTAGTGATCCATACTTATGCAAGAATGCAACAAAATACATATCTACACATAAACACAAAGATGCAGCAGAAATAAAACTTCATTTTATTAATATCAAAGAGCTGAGTTATGCTTACATACAAAAATGGAAATAAACTAGCTCAGATGAAGACAACTTATCTCTTAGAAGAGATGTGGCAACTACATCCATCTGAACTATGTTACAATGAGGCTCAAAGACCTATTTATTATTGAGAAACAATAGGAATCCCTAAAAATCCAAAAACCTAACCCTAGAAGATGAAGCACCAAAACTGTGGGCCTCGTTTGGGTAAATTGGTACATCAACTTCCCGGGCTTGTAGCTTTAATATCTCCGTTTGGATATTATAATACCTCATTTTGAAGATCTTGAAGAGGAGGCTGAACAAAAACTAATAAATATTTTGGAACTTTTCTGGTCTCTCCGTTTTCCCTAAAAATGCTTTTTAGTCCCTCAAAACAGCTTCGGAAATTTAGAACCTGAAAAACTGCCAAAAATAGTAAGTTGTGCTACAATTAAGGAAACTAAAAAGAAACAATGGTGGGGCTCCAAGTGGAATAGGTGGGTGTCTACCAATATCCACCTAAATCAATCCTCCCCCCTTAGGAAGCAATGGTCCTCATTGCGTTGAGTGCCTCCATGAGGTGGGGAAACTTCTACTGAACTTGGTCCCTGGTGAGCCACTTGCCTTGGTGCAGGAGTTGGTCAACTTTGACAACTCAATACAATTAGATCTTCTGTTGATGAGTGTTCTTGGTCTGCGCTTCAATTGTCTGATTAGTTGTGGCATGTTCCATGTAGTCTGAGTTTAACTCTATTGGTGTGAACCGTTCTACAATATCTGATTTGTCTAGTAATGGTGGAAAGTAAGGTAGAAGGCAGTCCATATTGAACACCCTGCTCATCAATGATGTACGTAAGATATTGAACATTGGTCATACCAAAAGTGGATTTCTCCAAATTGGCACACAACTTGTGTTGCCACAGGGTTTGGAGGACCCGTCGAATATGCTGGAGGTGTTCTTCCCAACCCTAGCTGAAGATCACAATGTCATCCAAATACACCACCACGAATGAGTTGGTGAAGGGTCGCAAGATGTCGTCTATCAACCTCAGGAAGATTGCGAGGGCATTCATCAACCCAAAAGTCATGACTAGCCATTCGAAAAGGCCCTCCTTGGATTTGAAGGCAGTCTTCCACACATTGGAGGGTTTGATCAGTACCCAGTGATAACCAGACTTCAAGTCAATATTGCCAAAATATTTGGCCCCCTTGAGCTAGTCCAGAAGGTCATCAATCCATGGGACTGGATACTTATTCTAGAAAATTATCTTATTCAGCACCTGATAGTCAATATAGAGTCTCTAGGTCTTGTCCTTCTTTTGTACCAACATGATCAGGCTCCCACAGGGTGATGAACATGTCCTGATGAGCCCTTTCTACAACAAATCTTGAATTTTCCTCTTAATTTCATTGTTCTCTAGAACAAAGCATCAATAAATTGGTCCATTGGGTAACGATGCTCCCAAGATCAGATCGATGGAGTGCTTGACCTGACAATGTAGAGATACCCTTGTGGGTGAGGTCAATATGTCTTGATACTCCTCTACAACCTTGGCCATCAGATGCTACCATGCGGAGGAGCCGTTTCTGGAGGTTGTGGCCACAATCCTCTTCTTTCCCCAAGGGAAAAGCATTATGAAAACATATTTTTTGGTTTGGAAAATGATCTTACTACATTGCTTCATAGTGATTAAAGAAACGACGACAAATGGTGCTACCTCCAGTATCCTGTACAGCTTATCGCCCAAATTAATAATAAAAGTGTGAGGCCTAAACTCATACGCAACATGTCGCTTCCACAAGTATGGTTGGCCTAATAAAACATCACAATATTCAAGAGGAGAAACATCACGCAATACCTCATCTGTGAAGGGCTTAATGTTGTAGGGAAGGATGCACTGTTAGCTAACGCGGATATCTTGCCCTTAGTGAAGCCACACGATGGTGTACGACTATGGGTGTGGTGTGGTCGGTAGGTCTAAACACTTCACGAACTTTTATTAAATGAGGTTCTTTTGGCTCCCATTGTCAATATATAACTACAACAGAGAACTCTTCACCCACATCTGTGAGTGGAAGAGCCGTTCCCCCTCCTCTAGATCTTCGCGCTCATCCTTCTGGATACTATTGGTAGAAACGATGGCACTAGGCTCCATATAGATAATCTTCTTCCCTTTGTCATTCCCCTTGTTGGTTTCTGACTCTGAGTCAGAACATGCATCTGATTCAGAAGCTTTCATTTCAGCGACCAGTGACTGCTTGGCTCATCACTCACTTGTGTTGTGAGTGAGACTCTTATGGAACTCACACCATTTCCCCATGTCCCTCTTTTTTTCATGGTGTTGTTCTTTGATTGCATCTTCGGCGGGTTGTCCTAGGTTTCCCTGCCTTGGCTTTGTGTTTATTTTGTGGTTTGAGGGCGCCTTTCCCTTGCTTCATATTCGCAGATTCAAAGTCTCGCTTCTTCTATTTAAATTTATGCTCGATCTTGACAACATATCAATAGGAAGCGCCAAACGAGGAGATGTGCAAGAACTCCATATCATCCTAGATGTACTTGCGTAGACAGTCGCGGTACTTGAATACCAAATGCCGCCCAAAATCCTTAATACCAAGCTTCATGTGAAGGGTATGGAAAACATTTGTGAACTCTAGCACATCTTGGTCCCTTCCCTGCTGCAGCATGGTTTACTTTTTATGTTTATCTTCATAGCTCCCGATAGGGTAAATATTATTCCTTGATGGCGTCTTGGAAAAAAATCCAAGTGGGTGCGGGTGAAAACAGTGAGGATTCCTTCTCGTCCTTTTGTTGACAGTAGGTTTCCCAATAGTCCTTAACATCTGTGACAACTTTGAGGAGTGCAAAAGTAATATTTTCCTGTTTGGAAAAATCATGAACTAAAAAATATCCTTCCAATAGATTTAATCATCTATCTACAGTGTCTGTATCAATCTTTCCTTCAAATATGGGAATGTCAAAGTTAACTTGTACCTTAAAAGGAGTGGCACTTCCAGAGTGGCCGTTGGATGAAGATGCATCGCCTGTGGGTAGGCGCCGAAGGATCTAGGAAAAGTTATCCATAATGGCGTTCCTTTGCCGCTTGAGGGTTTCCTCGAGCAATATTCTTAAAGGATCTTCTGCCCCCTCATCTTTCTTTTCTTTCGCCATGGGAGGTTGTTGGGGTTTGTGAGCCTAGTCTTGTAAATGTTCAACCAGTTCGAACCCTAACTCCTTATACCCTGACCTCGTTGGGGACATGCAAAGAAAAATAGAGAAAGAGCAGACCGCTTTGATACCATCGAAATAAACACAGAAATAAAACTTCATTTCATTAATATCAAAGAGGTGAAATATGCTTACATACAAAAATGGAAATGAACTAGCTTGGGCGATGGTATCTTATCTCTGAGAAGAGATGTGGCAGCTACATGCCTCTGAACTGTGTTACAATGAGGCTCAAAGGCCTATTTATTATTGAGAAATAATGGGAATCCCTAAACATCCAAAAACTTAACCCTAGGAGATGAAGCACCAATATTGTGGGCCTCGTTTGAGTAAATTGGTACATTACTTCCTAGGGTCATAACTTTGGAATATGATATCCGTTTGACTATCATAATACCTCGTTTCAAAGATCTCAAAGAGGATGCTGATTAGAAACTAGTGAACTAGTTTGGAACTTTACCACTCTCTCAGTTTTCCCCGAAAATTCCTTTTAGTCCCTCAAAATGGCTCTCGAAGTTTAGGAATCGAAAAAGAACCAAGAATAGTAAGTTGTGCTACAATTATGGAAACTGAAAAGAAACAATAGTCGGGTTCCAAGTGGAATAGGTGGGTAACCACCAATATCCACCTGGATCAGTCCTCCCCCCTTAGGAAACAATGGTCCCTATTGCGTTGAGTGCCTCCATGAGATGGGGAAACTTCTACAAAACTTGGTCCTTGGTGAGCCACTTGCCTTGGTGTAGGAGTTGGCCAGCTTTGACAGCCTGATACAGTTGGATCTTCTGTTGATGAATGTTCTTAATCTATGTGTCCATGATCCTATCAGTTGTGGCATGTTCCATGCAACATGGGTTTAACTTTGTTGGTGTGAGCTATTTTGCAATGTGTGATGTGTCAAATAATGGTGGAACGTATGGCCGAAGGCGGTCCACATTGAACACCCCGATCATCAATGATGTACCCCAGATATTGAACTTGCGTCATACCAAAATTACATTTCTCCAAATTGGCACACAACTTGTGTTTCCGCAGGGTTTGGAGGACCTGTCAAATATGGTGGAGGTGTTCTTCACAACTTTGGATGAATATCAAAATGTCATCCAAATACACCACCACGAATGAGTTGGTGAAGGGTCGTAAGATGTCGTCCATCAACCTCATGAAAGTTGTGGGGGAATTTGTAAACCAGAAAGGCTTGATCAACCATTCAGAAAGGCCCTGCTTGGATTTGAAGGCAAGCTTCCACACATCGAAGTGTTCAATCGGTACCTAGTGATAACTAAACTTCAAGTCAACTTTGCTGAAATATTTGCCCCCTTTGAGCTGGTTTGGAAGGTCATCAATCCTCAGGATTGGATACCTATTCCAGACAGTGATCTTTTTCCGACCCAATAGTTAATATAGAGTCTCCAGGTCCTATCCTTCTTCTATACCAACACTATCAGGCTCCCACAGGGTGATGAACTTGGCCCGATGTGCCCTTTATGCAACAAATCCTGAACCTACCTCTCGATTTCATCGTTCTCCAGAATAGAGCATCGATAGATCGGTCCATGGCGTAGCAACGCACCTTGGGTTAGATTGATGGAGTGCTTAACCTAACAGTGTAGAGGTACCCTTGTGGTGAGGTGAAGATGTCCCAATACTCCTCTACAACCATGCACATTTGTTGCTGTCGTGCAGAGGAGCCCTGTTTGGAGGCCATGACCACAATATTCTTCTTGCCTTTAGGGAAAATCATAAGGAAAACAAATTTCCCGGTTTGGAAAATGACCTTACTACATTTCTTCGTAGTGATTAAAGAAACGACTGTAGGCGGTGCTACCTCCAATATCCTATAAAACTTATTTCCCAAAGTAATAATAACAGTGCGAGGCCTAGATTCATACACAACATGTCGCTTCCACAACTATGGTTGGTCTAATAAAACATCACAAACTTCATGATGAGAAACATCACACAATACCTCATTTGTGAAGGGCTTGATGCTGTAGGGAAGGCAACACTGTTGGCTGACATGGATATCTCACCCTTGGTGAATCCACCTGATGGTGTGCGACTGTGGGTGTGGTCAGATGGCCCAACCACTTCACGACCTTTGCTAAAATGAGATTATTTTAGCTCCTGATGTCGACAATCAACTGCAGTGGAGAATCCTTCACCCACATCTATGAGTGGAAGAGCTTCTCCCGCTCCTCTATATCTTCAAAATCATCCTTCTGGATCTTGGTGGTGGTAAAGGTGGCACTAGGCTTCGCATCGACAATATGCTTCCCTTTGTCATTCCCCTTGTCAGTTTTTGACAAACCAACATTGATTGTGAATTCTAGGGACGAGACAATGATCAAGGAGATATTGCACATATTTGAGATAAAATTGATTCACATAGATGATGGCTTTAGTTACATTGGGTTCAAATTAAAACCAAACAATTATGGCATTTAGGACTAGGATTGGCTGATTAGTAGGTTCGACAAGAAGCTCGATGCGTGGATGAACATATGGCTATCACTTGGTTGGAGATTTATATTGATCAAGTCTATTCTTCAAACTATTTCAGTATACTATATGCAATTATTTATGCTTCCTATGGAGATCATACATAAAATAGATGTCATCATCACCAAATTTTTGTGGGTTGGTCACATTAAGATGAGGAAATTTCACCTGGTTCATATGTCAACAATAGCTCGTACAATGGAGGAGGGAGGTTGGGGTATTTTGGATACAAACTTTTTTAATAGGGATTTTGTAATAACCCCAATTACATTTTCCTTCTTATTGTAAATTAAAAAAAACTAAACATGGGTTGAGTCAAAGGGACACTATTTCCAGGGTTGTGAAGGATATGTTGTTTGGGATAGATGACAGGTAAGGTGCTAGGAACCATGTGGCATTCAGTTGATTGGAAAGCAAGAGATTACAAGGCTAACAAAAAAAATGGAAACAAGGAACTAGGTGGATCAATCTGATTGGCTTACAAGATTTGGGCCAGATCAAACACTAACTACCAGGAGGTTGAGTTTGAAGAATGGATAGTTTACTAAGAGGAGAGGTCGAGTTATGGAGGAGAAGGGATGTTCTTCCATAGGTTAAGTTGGCATCACTAGGGGATTCAAGTTAATATAAATTCTTGTACCCACTTGGAGGCAGCATAGAGGAACTCTAGTTGTTAGGCATCATTTTTGGGATTTCAAGTCCAACTGGAAGCATCATTTTACCTCAGGAGCAGTCCTCTCCAGCCCTGGAATATGGCTCGGGGGTGACCGTTGCATAAGGAAACTGGTTGCAGTTGTCTATGGTTGGGAGGAGAACCATCATCCCTAATTCAATGGTTATTTTCATTGAGATAAGTGTTCCTCTGACGTTAGCTTACTCGATTATTCGTACCTATTTAAAATAGGGTTGTTATTGATGTTAATGGAAGGTCCCAAACATGTTGTGTATATTTATGCATTGAACTATGTGTATAGAAAATGCCAACTATATTCTATGTTTATATTCTAATAAGTAATGAGTTGCATATATATGGACTATCTGGACCGGAAGGTTTTCTGCACATTTTAGCCATGATGGGTTATTTGTCAAACATAGAAAAATGAGTTAAGTTATTTGTGGAAGAGTGACCTTTGTTGATGTGAGTATTTTAAATATCATGTGTTGAAGTAAGAATGGTTTGTAGATCTATCCATATTAATATGAAGCTAAAGATAAAAATAATAATCTCAACTCCTTAGAGCTCTGTAAGGTGGGCTACTCAGAACCTGTGATTGTATACATGCCACGAATCATGGAAAATACTAAAGGCCATACTCATTTATTGGTTTACTTGTCTTCATCTTTGGATATATCCATTATTTGATTTGGTTTAATTGATATATATATATATATATATATATCCCTTAAGATGTAAGGAAATCCAACAAATCAAATCATTCATTCTTAATAGTGAACCCTGAGGATACCTGTATCGTTTGATTTTTATTTCATTGTTGTCTAGCACCAAATCCCCATAGAGAACTATAAGTGAAGCTAGTAAACTGAATAAATCTTATTTAAAAGTAGAGGCTTACAGCATCTCATTAATATTTGGGCCATAAGCATGGACAATGAACACTATATTCATGTACATCCAAGTATTGCCAAAGTGCATTGGCCAAATGCTTAAAAACAATGCATCAATAAGAATTTGTTGTTTGTGAACATGAAATTTTCAGCTTCCTATTTGTGTTGGACTAACACTAGTAGCCAGCTTGAGAAATATCTAGGTTAAGGATAGGAGAGGAATATCTTATCTTTCTCCAAGAAGTCAATATACCACAACGACTATTTCTAACCTCAATTTAGCAATTAATCATGTATTATTCTATAGTTTCTACTAGGTTCTTTGTATTAGGCACAAGTTCCCTCACTTGGAGAATGCCATTCTATAGAGCATCACATTATAGGGAAGCATAGTGTATTATCACACCATATGTGCCTATGAAGCTACAAGATTAGGAAATGTGTCATCACCATCATAAAAATTCGCATAATCTATCAGTGTGAGTTATGGACTACAGCGATTACCACTACATAGATGATAGTAGGTTATAATGTACATGATGACTCTACTCACTACATCATAACTCCACAGGCACACAGTGTCTATCCTTAGTGTCTCCAAGCTCCTTCCCCCAATTTACTTGTGTTTCTTGGGCCTTTGCATGCATTTTTATTGATAAGTGTGTGATGCCTTGATTTAGAAGTTAGAGTACTTTCATAGGACATCCTTATGATTTTCTTACTCTGATGATAATTCTAATTCATTGTAAATTTTCCATCATTAATAGAACGATGCATAATTTTTTTTAGAGAAGCATTGACCTAAGATTTGAAACCAATGTTAAGGACTCATTCCTGTTGAGTCCCAAACTTGCATCTTTCCTACACCTTTTTCTAGCTTCTTTCCATTCATCTGAACCTCCTAAGTCATCAGTATCATTGCATATTAGTTAAAAAAAGAGCATTTAAAGTGGTTTCTTGACTATGTGTTTGTGTTTCTATTTGAACTAGATTTTTGTCTATGAGCTGCGGAATCTTGTCACTTTCTGCAGCCAGCTCAACTTTTCGCAGTTGTTTTGTCAAATTCTATATTGTAGGTGTCTTCAAGCAAATCGAGCCACATGGGCAAGTTGAAAACAATGTGGACATGGACCAAATCCTATTGGCTCAGTCGAATTCATCAAAAGAGGTCATAGTCAACGGTGGGCAAAGCGGTGGTCAACCTAAGAGTCCTACAGCGATAGAACTCTGTTTTTCACCACGTGAAGACTTTCGTGGTCGTTCCTAAATCTCACGGGACAAATCAACACCTGTGGACTGCTCTATGAGCCGAATCCAACAGCCACCCTCCAAAGATTTAATCTTCACGGCAGCCATAATTGTAGATTCCTGGACGTGGTTGTTCACGTGTCTCTTATCAGCGCAGATTGTAGGAAAGTAGTTATGTCATCCTCTGTTATAAATAATGCATTATCATACGCATATTAGCTAGCTTTTTGAATGTAATTTTGACTGTTAACGAGCCCACTATGCCGTGACTTTATTTCTGTGTTATGACTGCATTTTGAATACATGAGAAGACTTTGTTTATAAGCTCAATTCGTGGTTAATAGCTGTTGCCCGAGAACTGTGCAAAGGGCCCCTGCACATGCCAAGGTTTTTGTTTATTGTTGTATAGTTTCATGCTTTATTTCTTTACGTTCCTTATGCCATAATCATTCATGTGTATATATTGCATTGCTTATGGTATTCATGTTTTATTTTTGTCCATAATTTTCCATGCTTTATACTGTTGTTAACTGATCAATGTCTTTGTTCCAGATTACAGTAGGCAGCCCGGGCATTTGCACACAATTTTTCAATGACTAATGACATGGAAACAGTCTTGTCCTTCTACTGATTTATTTTTCTTAGTTTTCAATACCAGCACTGTCTTATATATTTCAGTTATGTACATTTGCTTTATTAGTTACATTAGATATTAAATTACTCATGTCATTATCAGTTACCTCCTAAAGCCATAGCGAGACTAATGGTGAGGGATTGAAGTATGAGTGTGTAGTTTGATATTAGTTTATTCTCCTGCAAATTAGATATAAGATTTCTCAAGTTGTTTATGATTACCTCCGAAAGCCATAGTGAGACTAATGGCGAGGGGTCAAAATATGAGTTGATATAATTTGATTTTAGCTTTGCTTTGCTTGCAATCTTTGGATTTCTATGAGTATAGTTTCTTTTGTATTTAGATAGCAACAGGGGTAATGGGTTTCACGATCAATAGTTCACCATTTGTTTGACTAGTATAGTGGCACATTTTCATTTTCTTTTAGGAATTAATTTTGTCATTGCATGTTTTAAACCCCTTTTTAAGTTTGAAGTTTGGGAAATCATTATAAAGGACATCATTGCCTTGAACATTTCTATCCATACTTATCCTTTAGAGTTTCCCTCTCACATTAGGAAGCCAACCAAGATAAACAAACCCCCAAAACATAATAAAAAAAACAAAAACGACAAAAGTAAGAAATCGGTTATCTTGCACATATAGTGCGCCGCACTTCGTCAGGTTACGAATCCCGGATTGACAATTAAATGCAGCAATTTAGGACACTCTAAATTGACCAAACAATTCCTATATCAAGAGAATCCAAGACAATGAAAACCCACTATATATCTATATATATATATATATATATATATATATATATATATATATATATATAAAAGAGAGAAAGAGAGAGAGAGAGAGAGAGAGAGAGAGATTGCAGTCTTAGTCTACCATTAGGGGATGTAACCTTTATGTATTGCATTTGTTCCCAAATAGAGTGTCTCACTGTTAGGGGATGAATATTGACTCATTACAAATCAACTTAGAGAGTTCTAATTTAGATGGTTAGGGCCACTTATAGTCATCTCTACTTTAGAAGTTGTAATAACTTGCTGGTCACACTACATTGAAAGCCCACAAACATGTGGTGCCTATCTTTAGAATTCCAAGTCTCCCTTAATGATAAGAAAACATGAAATTTTTTAGGGTACTTTCTTCTCCCTAGTTGTAATTTTACTGTTACTCATGCAACCTTTATGCCGAGTCCCCATAAGCATATATACACAAATTTAAGAGTTTGCATAAAAGACATGTATTTACAAGATTCAAATTCTTACCTAATGGAAAGATTGATGTGCTCAAAATGAGCCATTTACTTCTTACAACATGAAGGCTTCTAGCCAATTTACCATTTGACATTGTAGTACTTAATTGCCACCAATGGGCCATTGATGGTTTATAAAATGCATCAACTTTTAGAAAATTGTGATTTCTTACACTTTGAACTAGTAATATAACCAATTCAACCTAGATGCAAGGGAATGATGGATGTCTACTACATACAATACATTAATATGGTTTTGAGCAGACAATGGTTTGTTCCTTGTTTCTTAGGATGGTTATAGACAATGAAAATAAAAAGAACTGTTTTTCTCATCCTCTAGTTGAAAAAAGTTCAACGCCCTACTTTGGAACATCCAAATCCTTATGGTATTACACGGTTCAAAGAAGAAAGACACTCTACCTTTATGTGACTCAAATGTTTTTTTACTTTTGTTGTCGATCCATCAATGGATTGTGTGGATTGTCGCTCCACACCGACTTATTATTGTGACTAACTCCTTGGTAATCTTATGAGTATTATAAGAACACATTTTATTATGGTTTTCAAAAGATTAATAAGATATATAAATATAGTTGACAAAATATGGAAATTGACTTCTTTGGTTAGTTCAAATTCATCTACTAAATTGGAACTTTCAGGAAGAATCATTGTTAATCAGGTTAATTTGTATAATTCTATGGTGCTTTGTGGTTTGAAAAGTGAAAGAAGACAATGTCATCAATATTTTTATTGCTACGAAATCCCTTTTAGATCCACGTGTATATTTTTTTGAAGAATCTCAAGGAATTCTACCCATGCGGGCATTTCATCATTATATTTTGTTCCATGATCTACCCAATCAAATTCCTTATAATGCTATTGTTATTGGGAGTGCAAAAACTAAAAACAAGATTAAGAAGTTACTTGAAGAAGGTCATAATTTCCCCAACTCTTCCCCTCATGGTTCTCCTATATTTATTATACCAGAGAACAAATAGGGTGAATGGTGGTTGTTTATAGACTACAGGGCACTGAATATGGTAACTGTGAATAACTATTTTTCTCTTTACATGATAAAAAATCTACTAGATGAAGTTCGGGGAATTGTTTCATTATAAAGATTGACTTGGCATTGGGCTATCTTTGGACTCATGTTGGACGTCAAGACACCTAAAAGACTACTTTCAAACCTAAGTTGGGATTTTTAAGTGGTTGGTGATTTCTTTTGGCTTACCAACACTTATACTACTTTCTAGAGCATTATCATTGATGTTTTAGGATTCATTTGAGTACTTTGTGGCAATCTATCTAGTTGGAATTTTGATTTAAAACAAAATTTGGGAAGACTATATGCGACATGTACAGGTAATGTTGGATTTTGCTTTATTAAAAGATGGTGTAAGCTAAGATGAAGGAATTCTTGTTTGACTAAACCTTGTATGTAGGCTCCATCATAAAAGAGAATGGAGTTCATGCAAATCTAGGTAAAATTAAGGTGATCAATGATCAGCGATGTCCTAATACGTTTGAACAGTTGAAGAACTTCCTAGGTAGTAAAATTTTGCTAGAGGAAGTTAATGTACCATTTCTCTCATATAGCCTTCCCTCTACATCAACTTACTAAGAAGAAGAAATTCACACGGGAACCATGATATGAAAGTATCTTTAAGAAGCCAGATGATCTATAGTGCCAATTATGGTTGTTCTCTACTTGTAAAAGTTTTTTGATTTAGAGACAAAAACTTCACATTATACCATAGTTGCATACCGTATGCAGGGAAGACATATTATAGCTTATTGTTCATAGAATTGTGTTGCAATATAGACTAAATCACAACACTGTTGACAAACAGTTTTATGTATTGATCAATATTTGATAGAGAGATTTGTGTGGATGATTGTCCATTTGTGTTTGTAGGAAAGTTTGGGATGTTGACTAGACTATCCTCCCTGTGTACACCTAGGACTTAGTTAATTAAATATGGAAAATACATCTTATTAAGTAATGTGCTTTGCTCTTTATCATAGTATTGACAAAGTAACATCACTTTCTTGTAGCATCTCCATATTTGTATGATTAGCCATTCACAGTAGATGCCAAATGGTGTGCTTTGTTTGAATGTTATATTACGGAGATGACTATGACAAGAGTAGTTTTAGGTCAAATAGATGCATAGTTACCAATGCAACTAGCTTACTTAAGGCTGAAAAACTTATGTGAAACTGGTATAAAACCTAACCTAACCCTATAACATAAAATAGGAATTGAATTTTAGTTTTAGGGAGAAATATAATTCCTACTATATGTTTTGGGCATATGAGTTCAACCAAAGACCCCCTTGTGAGGATGTAAGCAACTCTGGTTTTGTTTATAGACAATGATAATTAAAAGAACATTTTCTCTCATCCTCTAGTTGAAAAAAATTCAATGCCCTACTTTGGCACATCCAAATCCTTATGGTATTGTATGGTTCAAAGAAGCAAGACACTCTACCTATGTGTGACTCAAATGTTTAGTTACTTCTGTTATCGAGTCATCAATGGATTGTGTGGATTGTGACCCCATACCAATTGATTATTATGATCTACTCCTTGGTAATCTTACTAGTATTCTAAGAACACATTTTATTATGGTTTAGAAAAGATTAATATGATATATAAAAAAAGATGACAACATATTGAAATTGACTTCTTTGGTTAGTTCAGATTTCTCTACTAAACTGGAACTTTCAGGAAGAACCATTATTACTCAGGTTAATTTGTATAAGTCTATGATTCTTTGTGATTTGAAAAGTGAAAGTAGGCAATGTCATCAATATTCCTAAAGCTACAAAAACCCTCCTAGATCCACATGTATATTTTTTAAATAATATAAGGGAATTTCACGTGTTGACCAATCAAGTGTCAAATACCCATGAGTAGAGTACATTTCAGATTTTTCCATCATTTTTAGATCAACTAGAATTTTCAGACTTCATCATTTTCATGCAGCTTTTGGTCATCATGTTGTAAGCCAAATTTTGCATCCCTCTAAGGATGATGTAAAAAATTATCGTAGTATGATGAATATAAAGCCATGTAACACATCTAGGTAGCTTAAGATTTTTTTCTAGAGATTTTTCACACTAGGGAGTTTCTTTCCTTAGCCAATTATTTGTGTTTCTGAACACTAAATAATTGGTTAAGTTTTTCTCCCACACATCCCCCAAAGCTAGAGTGAGGCTTGATGGTAAACTCTTAGGTAAGTCCTAGTGTATAGATTCAATGTAAAATGCCATACTAGATCATGTCTAAAGTTTCTCAGGATTTTTTTATGTCTAGAGGTCAAATTTTAATTGTTAAAATTCCTCTTATGAATGGATTGTTTATGTAATATTTGATGTAAAGATGTAAAAAAGTGATATCTGTAGAAGTTGTAGGGGGTATGGGTACTTAAAATTATACCTCAACACCTCAAATTCTATCTAGACACACTTTGAGGGTGGAAATATATGTTTAAACCCTCTAGGGTCATAATTTTTATTTTCCAACAAAAAATGGAAAAATAATTAGCCGGAAATTGTTCAGAAAAATAAAATGAGAAAAAAATAAAATTCTCTGCAACTGAAAAATAATTAAAAATGGAAGAGGACTTTCTCAAGAAAGGAATCAAGTAAAATTTTGTGGAATCAACACAAATCAAGCAAGGAAAAGTCCCATAAGAAATTTGTTGCTCCAGAAAAGAATTTAATTTCCAAGAAAATTCATTTTTTTTAATGAGATGGTCCAAGTTGGTTAAGTTAAATGAGTAATTTTTGAGGAGAAAATTTAGAAAAAACACTTTTTGGACTGAGATCAAATTTTTGGTCAATCCAACACCATCTTCAAGGGAAATCGAACTCCATGCTCAAGATCAGCGCATGCAATCAAGGGATGAGATTAATTGGACATGGATCAAGGCTTCAACTAGTCATTTTCTTCTGGGATCAAGTCAAATTTGTACAATTCGTTGCGCCTAGTTGTTTTCACTTGGAGAGGTATCTAATCTCTCATTTTTTATATAAATTGAGCTCAAAGCTCTCCATTATAACACAATCATAAATCGAGCTCTTGGTTACTGAAGCTTTGCTACGGTCTTGTATTGGAAATTAGTTTTTGTGGGTTAGTTCATGGTGGTGTTCCTCCTCTATCTTCTATGGTAAATTCTTTATGAATTTTGTTCTTAATGCTCTATTGGTTTTAAATTTGAATTATTTCTATTTCACTAGCCAGTTTGTGGATTTACTATTTGGACAAGTATCTTGCATTAGTCTTTGAGTTTAGAGAAGCATTTTTTAAATTAATTGATCTAGTAGGTATCTCTAGAAATTTTGTTTCATTGAGTTATCTAATCCCTTGTTATCTAACAATTTTATCTTGAGTGTGTAGAGATCATTCTATTATTCAGATCTTGGGCATTAGGGGGCGTCTTTAGTTGGACTGGCTAACTTCCATGACATAGAAGTGAAGAACCACCTACTTCGGTTGCTATCAAAGAATTATCTAACAAACTTTGTAAGGGTTTCTTGGCCATTTCTTGTCAAAAAATTATTTATCTCATCTATTTCTCTCAACTAGTGCATTATTACTGAACAAATCTCGTTATTTAAAGCTTGTATTTTAATACCCAAGAGCAGAGTTGTACTCACACTCTTTGGGTAAATTAATTTGTAAATTTTGTAAATAATTTGTGCATTTTTACTAACCCTTATTGCGTATAAAGTTCATTTTTTTGTACATCCTTAATTCTTATGCTGCAGATCTATGCTTCTCTCTAGTGATCTACACAGATCTTTAAGAAAACTTATGGATTTAAATATTTCAAAGTATTTTTAAAAGGGTCCTTTTGGAGGCTAATGGATAAATTGAATTACCTTTTTGAAATCCCTCCAAACCTCTGTTCGTTGAACACAACCCTCATAAAATTTTCTTGTAGATTTGCCTCTTGAAGAATTAGATGACTAGGGTTTCTAGCTAAACAAATTAATTTTTGGGAGTCATCTTCCTTTTCCTAGCAGATCAATTTTTTTGGGGGGAAATCGATTCAATTTGAGAGGTTGTTTTCCCTTCTTGAATTAAGATTGAATCAACTTTGAACTATTTGCAAGCAATTTGAGATTTAAAAATTTTGAGGGGTTTACATCTTAAAGCTTATCTCTTGGCCACAAGTACAAAAGGGTTTTTCCCTTAAACCCCTATGAAAAATACATGATCGATTTGGGAAAGGCCATCACTTGAGGCTTGGAAGTTTCTAATTGATTTATTTTGGAGGTTTTATTCATATCTTGAGGTTATGTGAAACTTCCTTGGACATTTGACAACTTAAACGAATTTCTTGGAGGTCGTATGCATTTTTTGAAGTCACGATTACTTTTGTGGAAGTCACAAGAAATTCCACAATTTGAGCGAATACCCAATTTCAATTTAGAGGAATTACACATTTAACTATATAATTTAATTTTTGAAGTTTCCAATCCCTTGTGTATTTTCCTTGAGCTCTGATGTCAAATATTTTGAGCCAATTTTACCTTGGGAAAGTCGATTCTTTTTTTTAGAAATTTTTCTTATTTTAAAATTTGTAAAATCATTTTAAATTTCTCTCAATTACACTTTGAGGAAGGGGTATTTAAATTCTATTTTGTAAGCCCCTTGAGGTTTTAAAACCCTTTCTTTTGTGTAAAGGGTTCTCTTTGTAATTTTAATAAAATATTATTTTTCTTAGAGAGAGCTTGGGGTCTCTCTCCCCCATGGTATTCCACCTCCCTATTTAAAAAGGAGGATTTCTTGTGGTGGTGACTAAGTTATTAGATTACTTTTCATCTTGATATTTAGATCTAATATCTAACTTGTTCTCTTGCTCTTATTAGCTTAGTTTCATTTTCATGTTCGTTGCATTTTAGTATAATTCCTTGAATTGTTTCACTTGGATATTGTAGACCTAAACTTCATTTCTAATTATTTGATCTAATTGCTACTTGATCAAATTTCAATTTGAGTAATTCTTGTCTTTATCTCACTTGTGTTTTAGATTAAAGTAGTATATTCTTTAATTCACTAATTATCAATTTCATCTTCCCTCACTTAAATAACTACTTGTGCTCTTAAATTCATATTTTCTCTTAAACATTCTTAAAGGCATATTATAAGTAAAGTGAAATTCTAGTCTAATCAATAATTCAATTTCACATTAAGAGAATTTTCTATTAAGGCACTTGTATTATTTCCATAACGATTTGTTTCATTGAGTAATCTTTATTGCTTCAATAAATCATTGTTGTAAGCTAATCTCTTTGTGATTTTGTGCTCTAAGTGTTTATCATAATCCTATAATAAGTGGATTGGTATTTCTCTCTTTGAAGCAACTTGTTCTAATTGTATCTCATTGAAACATTGTACTCCATTTGCATCTCATTTGCATACTAGATCTAGGTTTTCATCTTTAAGATTTACCTCCAAGCACAGAAATTTTAGGACCAACTTTCCTAACCTTCATTCAAATTGATAAATTTGAGTTACGAGAAAAGGTTCAAAATACGTGACCTCACAGTTCTCTTATGGATGAGCCCTTGTAGGAATGAAGATATGTGGGATTTCAAGGAGGCTAGGTGGGTATCGTTAATGATGGAATAAGTGTTGAATTTTCTAAGTCTATCCGTTAGAAAATTAATCTATATTCTGCGGGTTTATTTATTCTATTTGTAAATTCTGAACAATTTATTAAAAACATTTAAATACCTAAATAAACACAATACAGTCACAACATCTACATATCATTAGCTAAAAGAAAAACAAGCACACAAGTGACATTGTTATTTTTGGACAAACGTCCCCAGAAAAACCCAATGCGGGAAAATCGGTGCAACTATTTTGAGGGTTTTTTATTATGCAATATTTCCTTGAGTACAACTGGGTGCCTAACCGTCTCACCTGATAAAGAAAAATACATGACATCAATACATCTATATTCGGAAACAGGTATTTAGAAAACTTATCCCACGAAACCCTCTCCAGCGACTTTGAAGCTCAGTGTTGGCCCTTCTGGCCTCTGCGTCAACTTCCTACTGGCCTACGTCAGCCCCACGACCCTTTGTGTCAGCCCTCTTAGGCATTTCGTAACCTCTGTGATCCTTTGCGTCACTCCAGCAGCATCTGCGTGGATGACGCAGATCCTCTGGCCTCTCTGTTGTCTCTATTGGGCTCTACGTGGCCTAAACTGGATGCTGCTCTCGCTCTCTCTGCTTCTACACTAGCCTCTCAGTACTATATCTACCTCTCTGCCTTTTACCCACTACCCCTTGCTGTTGATCACTAATTCAAATTTTCTTAGCAACCCCACTCTAGCAAAATGAATGATTGATCAATCTGGTGTATTCTCCAACCGACCCTCAAGCCTCTTCTTATACTTTTCTCGTTGGTCCATCAATGGCTGAGATTAAATCTCTAATCAATGGCTAAGATTAGGTTTGGCTTGATCCATGACCTTTGGAACCTTCTAACCCAGTTTTATATTAATACCCATAAATATTTTATTTTTCCTAAGTTTAGACTCCATTACAAATATTAATTATTTTAATATCTCCCAAATTGGGTACAATCTGTCCAAACCATTTATGGATCTTGGAGATATCATGTGCTTTAGCTTCTCCAAAAATTTTCATGGCTAGAGCACATATGATGCTACCAAAAATCAACACTCCCTTTTAGCGAGGATTGTGTTCTAGTAATACTCCCTATTGAGTATCACTCTGATTATCCGTCACCAGTACCTTTGTTGATGCTAAGACTCCCTACCCAACATCCTCTACATTGCTGCATTTTGTACTGCTACCCATGGCCCTGCCACTGCCACTGCTGCATCTGTACGAAAGCTCCCTCTACATCCATGCTGTTGCTGGTCCATCCTCCCAACACTACATTTTCATTGCAACCCCCTCTCATCATGCTGCATTGTCCTACTGCTAACTGCTACTGCACTACAACTCAGTTACTAAGAAGTAAGTAACTGATCCACCGAACTCCTAACATCCCTGTCAGGCGAGAAACACTCCCGATGCTGAAGCTCTATCTGCTGCTAACAAGTGTTCCCTCTACTGACCTCTGCGCTATTACAACAACTCTCTACATCTCGCACCACTGCAACCCTCTCTGTGCCATCCTGCACCGTTACATCACTCTCGTGCCTCTCGCACTATTGCAACCTACTAACCTCGCACTGCCCGGGGACTCCTGCACTGTAGCACTCTCTATCGCTTCATCTGCATCCATCTCTACCCACATCCGACAGTCCTGCTACTCCTCTTCGGGGCTCCCGTAGCCAGGTATAATCCAAGAGGTTGGGTTCCTCAAGGATCCTGCCCCTCATCGCTTGTAGTCCATCTGACTACATCTCAGTGTCTCCCCACTTCTTCTCGAGTGGCACATGAGCACTCATGGCACAATTTCCATCCTCTTTGACTTCTTTCTCTGCCTTTGCTGGCGCTGCCTTCAAGTCAGAAGCCTCTACCTTACTCTTCTTCTTTAGACACTGGTTTGCATAGTGACCCAGTTCCCCACAATCGAAGCACTTGACCTTGGAGAGGTCCTTCTTCTTCCTCTTCTCCTTCTTTCTCGCAGATGCTAGAGCCGCATCCTCTTCCTCTTCCTTCTTGATTGAGAATCCTTTACTGCTACCTCCCATCTTGGTTAGCCCTTTGATCTATTCTTGATGAAGAGGTGCCCATAATTCTTCCCAATCTGGAAGACTCACCATGCCCAGTATGCTCTGGACAAATATCTCCCACACCCCAGAGACTGGGTTAAGTGTGGTCCTCACCATCAACTCTTGATCCAACGTGGCCCCTATGGAAGTCAGTTGGTCCCGAATCTCCTTCAACCGACTGAGGAAGAGATCTATCTACTCCCCCTTGTGCATATGGTATGATCTTAGCTGATTCTCAAGGAGCATCTTCCTCTGCACAGAAGTATGCTGGTACAATGTCTTCAAAGTGTCCCACATCTCCTTTGTTGTTTCCTTCTCAGTAATATGTTGGACCACATGATCCTTGACCCCATCGAGGATGATGCACTTTTCCGTAGCCATTGCCTCCTCGTACCTTTCATTAGCTACTACGTCAACTGGGATAACCATTAATCTCAAGGCGAAGCCCTTGATACGATGTCTATCTAGAATAGACAAGATCTTGGCCTTCCAAACCACAAAGTTGGACGCTCCGTCCAGCCTATCATGATCCCTCAGCCCATTCACGGCCATCTCTCTACTCTTCTATGTCAACTCCTTCGAGTCTCTCTAATTCCTGCTTGGAAGTTCTCGGTTCGACTCCTGCTGAGTCTCTCTACCTCCCATCTGGAAGTTCTCGAGTCGACTCCTCCTGAGTCTCTCTACTTCCTATCTGGAAGTTCTCTTCTGGACTCCCTTTGAGTCCCAATTTCCCTCCTGGAAATCCTTCTGCCAATCGTCAAGTTGCCCCTTTCCAATCATCTGTGCAAATGCAACACTAATCATGATTTCTTGGCTAGAAATCCATCTTAGCAGCAACTCCCTCTACCTTGGTCTTGCCCTATTAGGTACGGTTTTGACCATAGTATGCCACCAGCTTCGCTCTCGGAAACTGACCGCAACTTCCTTCGCCCCAGCAACTAAAGGATTGAGCCTCTAGGCTCTGCACAATCCCGACTATGACAAAAAAAACTCCATCAACCACTGCATCAACCCTCTTGGTCTCTATGTGGCTTTGTGTGAGCCTCTATCTGTCCTCCTCAGCCTCTACACTGGCCTCTCTCTGGATCAGATTGATGACGTAATCCCTTTGTGTTAACCCTTCCTCTGTCGCTTCTACAAGGATCAACTAATGTCACTCGGGACAACTGATTCTACCACAAATGCTCTGCTTAGCTGATGCCTTCAGCTTTCCTGTGATCCGCAACCACGCTTTGATACCATGTTGAATTTCTAAGTCTATCCACTAGAAAATTAATTTGTATTCTGTTGCTTTATTTCTTCTACTTGTAAATTCTGAACAAGTTATTTAAAACATTTAAATACTGAAATAAACACAATACAATCACAACATCTACAAATCATCAGCTGAAAGAAAAACAAGCACACAAGTGACACCGTAATTTTTGGACAAATGTCCCCGGAAAAACCCAATGCGGGAAAATTGGTGTAGCTATACTGAGGGTTTATTATTATGCATTATTTCCTTGAGTACAACTGGTTGCCTAACAATCTCACCCAGCAGAGAAAAATACATGGCAACAATACCTCTATATTCAGAAACAGGTATTCAGAAAACTTGTCCCACGAAACCCTCTCTGGTGACTTTGAAGCTTAGCGCTAACCCTTCTAGCCTCTGCGTCAGCTTCCTACTGACCTACGTCAGCCTAGGACCCCTTGCGTCAGCCCTTTGAATCACTACGCAACCTTTGGGACCCTTTGCATCACTCCAGCAACCTCTGTGTGGATGACGCAGTCCCTCTGGCCTCTACGTTGTCTCTACTGGGCTCTGGGTGGCCTGAATTAGCTGTTGCTCTCACTCTCTTTGCTTCTGCACTGGTCTCTTAGTATTGTCTCTGCCTCTCTGCCTTGTACTCACTTCCCCTTGTTGTTGATCACTGATTCAACTTTGCTTAGAAACCCCGCTCTAGTAAAATGAATGACTGATCACTCTGGTGTATTCTCAAACTGACCCTCAAGCCTCTTCTTATATTTTTCTCATTGGTCCATCAACGACCGAGATTAAATATCTAATCAATGTCTAAGATTATATTTGGCTTGATCCATGACTTTTGGAACCTTCTAACCCAGTTTTATATTAATACCCATTAATATTTTATTTTTCCTAAGTTTAGACTTAGGAACTCCATTAAAAATATTAATTATTTTAATATCTCCCAAACCGGGTACAATCTCTCCAAACCAATTCTGGGTCTTGGAGATAGCATGTGCTTTAGGCTCTCCACCAATTTTCATGACTATATCACATCCAATGCTACCCCAAATAACCACTAATCACCTCCTTGGCCTATCCTTCTTGTAGTTCACCTTAGTCCTTACGAAATTTTGAGAATTTAAAGGGAAGCTTCACCATAGATTAGGTATATAAATTAAAATCAACCAAGATCATTTGAATCACACATAGTTTAATCTTACATTCATTTATTTAACATTGCTTCATCTTGCATTTGTTGATTTGTGAGCATCTCATTTTACTTATTGCATTATATCACTTGCTCATTGTACTTTGATATTGTTCTATCTTTTTTAGCATCTCTCTAAAGTAAAAGTTTTATTTGTCTTTCAAGCTATATCTTGTTGCTCATATTTCAATATTGTGCTTTCATCTTGTACTAGCCTAGCCTTGCAACATTGCCTATAATGTAACTTGAAGTTTCAATCTCTTATTTTGCAAGTATTATATCTCTATTTGAGCATTGTTTATAAGGCACTGGTCTCTCACATTTTATCTTATTGAATACCACATTGACTTAATTGAAACTATCTTTTGATAACTACATTGCTCATTAATCATCATACTTGCTAATTACGTTGTAAGGCATTCCCCTTTGAAATGAACTCCCCTCTTATCCACCTGTCATCACTCTGCCCCGTTAGATTGTATGTTAGACAATTGGAAGATGTTTAATCATTTGATCATGCTAAAGTAGTTTAGAAAGATGTTATTAGATTTTAGGGTTTAGTAGGGGAGCCAAGGGTATAGTAGAAGCGAAGTGGAGGGAGCAGCAGGTTCCCATTCCTTTGAATTTGGGGTTGGCTACTGTATCCTAGTCATGGCAGGTTAGGAAGTATATATTCGGGTATATATGCTGAATTGAATTGTTCGTGATCATGGAAGTAGGCGCAGGGATACATTTCTGAGAGCCCCACACCATGTGTTCTACAATCTCAAACTGGGCTTAATTTTGTTTTCAACATTGCAACTTTCTGGGTGCATATCAGGTTGAATGAAGAGCATGTGGCTGCCATAGTGGCCAAGGGCAGTGGATGTCTTCCACAAAAACCTAGGATTTCTGGGAGGAGTATGTCTTATTGTTAATACATGCATGGTTGAGTTGGATTTCACTACGGCTCTTAATATTGGTGGATCATTTCTTAGTGTTGAACACATAACCTAGACAATGAAGACATTGAGGAAACGATGCATCGTCTACAGGGGAAGCGTGGCAGGCATTGTGGGAGGGTTGGGTCCTCGTGCCTATAATATTAGTAAGACAACTTTAGTTAGCTTTGTAATGTTGGTATTAGTGGAGTTCCTAGGGTTTGGAAATCACAATAACATGATACGTCTCCACAATGTTTGCACACACTTGATTCATGATATTCTGTTGCTTGACTATGAACTTATATCCTTGGATTTGGAAGAAAAAGGGCAAAGAGTTTTTACCTCCCTCAGTTTGTTTTTTAAACACTTAGGATGTGGCTCAACCATCTTTTTTATTGTAACAGAGTATTCTAACTTTACTAGTGGACATTCTTTGATGGTGGATTATGGGAATATGGTGACAAACCCCTATGATAATGATCGCCGGTACACCACTCATTCTCCTCTGTTTTTATTTCAATTTGGGCTTAGTTTTAATTTCAGATTGGCAACCTGTAGGTGTATAATTTTGATTTTAGTTTCCTTTGCATAACTTTGATTTATGCTTGTCAAACTCATTTCTTAGTATCAAACACATAGCCTAGGTGATGAAGCCATTGAGGAAACGGTGCATCATCTATAAGGGAAGTGTGGAAGGCACTATGGGAGGGTTGGGTCCTCATGCCTATACTATTAGTAAGACGACTTTAGTTAGCCTTGTAACATTGGCATTAGTGGAGTTCCGAGCATTTGGAAATCACGGTAACATTATTTGTCTTGACGATGCTTGCACACACCTGGTTCAAGCTATTCTTTTGCTTGACTATGAACCTGTATCTTTGGATCTTGCAGAAAAAGGGCAAAGAGCTTTTACCTCCCTCGGTCTGTTCTTTTATTGTAACATAGTATTTTAAATTTATTAGTGGACATTTTTTGACATTGGATTATGGGAATATGGTGATGAACCCCTATGATAATGATCGCTGGTACACCACTCATTCTCCTTTATTTTTTTTTCAATTTGGGCTTAGCTTTATTTTCAAATTGACAACCTGTAGGTGTCTAGTTTTGATTTTGGTTTCCTTTGTAGATTTTATTTATGCTTGTCAAACTCTAGGTACTAGGTTTAGTTCTAAACTATTCATTTTAGTGTTTGAACCTATGCAAATTTCTAGGAACATATTAGATAGGCTACGGTTTTGATTTCATCTAAAACTAGGCTTAATTTTTTTTTCAACATTGCAACTTTTTGGGTGTATATCAATTTGAATCTTGTTTAGATTTCAATCTCCCCACACATAAAGAAGATTTAGTTTTAATTTTAGTTATGGAAGCTTTTGGATTCATATGATTTTAGATGTTAGATCATTTAGATGGGTTTTTCTACTGTAGTAATCCATGGTTTATATGTAGCTAAATATTATCAGGCTTGAAGGAAAGATGGAAATCATCATTGTTGCAACCATTGGCATTGGAGAGACAACATGTCATCTCTTTGCAGCACATGCTGCCCAAGACCTGAGAGCAGATGTGAAAAACACAAGAGCTGGGAAGTGAATTTGAGTTCATCCATTGCAATGTGAGGAATGAAGAGCGTGTGGCAACCACAATGGAAAAGGGTAGTGGATTTCTTCCACCACAACCTAGGCATTCTAGGAGCAGTAGGTCCTATTGATGAGACATGCATGGCTGAGTTCGATTACACAATGGTTTTCAATATTGGTGGAGCATTTCTTGGTGTCAAACACATAGCCTATGTGATGAAGCCAGTGAGGAAAGGGTCCCTCATGGTGTGGATGGGAATACGTTTGGTGGTAGTTCGATGGAAACAAATAAGGGTCAGAGTGAACAAATTTCAGGTTCTCAAGCAGAGCTCCAGGGAAAAAGTGAATCAATAGAGGGTGTGGATGGTCAACATGTTTTTTCCTATGATGATAGAGACAATACAAGTTTAAAATACATGAAATAAGGATGGTGTTTCTTTCGAGGAATAACACACAGTGCGAGATTAGTGATGATCGTTAAGAATTAGAAGAAGTTGGAATTTTTGCAGGGAACTTATTTCGCAGAAGAGGCTTTGATCATCAAGGGGCAATGCCTCAAGGAACTTGTGCTATGGTTTTTATACTTATTCTACTTTTTCGAGAGTTGGTAATGCTTCTTGTGGTAGAAACATTACAACATCTTGTTGTCTTTGGTGTTGTTGCATACATTGTTGTGAGTACACATGACGAGAGTCTCCATCAAACTTTCTATAATATCAAGCCTTAGAACTGACATCTGGAGACTAATATGGCTAGTCATTTTGCACGAAACTTTGTAGGAACTGTAATGATTGCTTTTAATGAAATCACTCTTTGGGAAAGTGTTGGAGTTAGAACAAATGGAGAGGTTGTTGTTATGGTTGTCAATCATGATGTTTTCATTTAAGGCTGCTTGGAAAGATGACTATGTCGTAGATATGTGAATGTCATCAAGGATAGGAGCATTTGTTACCTTGGATTACTTATTTGATGGGCTTGCTTATATCATCTATCTTACTGCTTGTTAGGTATCCATTGTGGAGAGCCAATACAGAGGTGCTAAAACATTTTACAAAGGATGTTTTTGTAATAGTAAGACAAAGTAAGGACCCAACCCATAGACCCATAAGATGAGGATTTCCCTTAATGAAGAAAAGAGCATTGTAAAGACTTCATATTAAATCTAGAGCCCAAATTATGCATATGTGAGATGCATAACTCTAGTGCATTCTTCATTTTTTTTAATATCTGGTTATACCGTGGCCACTTGAATCTAATTATTGCAATCTGAATCTCAATTTGCAAGTGGAAGTAGAATGTGGATAGTTTTCAGGTAAAGTGATAGTATTTTCTACTTGTTCTATGTCTATGGGAGAACTGCATTTATTATGGAAGTGAAATTACTGTCTCATCAATAATAGAAAAAATTCTAAAATGTAGAGGCCAAAATGGCCATGAGTTATATCAATTCCATGACCCATTTCACAGGACCCTATGGATGTTGTTTTGTTGGTTACACAGGATATAACCAACTTTCAAGGCCAACCTTTATTTGAATCTTTTTAATCCATGTAAAGTTGGTATGATATGAATGGAGGATGTAATGTAATCAATTTTTCTATTTTTGGAGAAGAAAGAAAAGACAACAGAGAAAATATTCCTTAGCCTTGGGTTTAAAAATGACAACTTACCATGAAGAAGGTCAACCAAGCTTCCTTTCTTTTGATAATCATATACAAGAAGCTTCTCTCTTATTCCATCATAAAACTCTCTGAGAGGGACTATATTTTCATGCCGAAGGTGACCCAAATCCTTAATTACAGATATGAGTTCTTTTCAGCCCTTGCAAGTCCCTTCAACTCCTTTTCAGTCCTTGTAAGTCCCTTCCCAAAGCACAACCAATCCTTCTTCAACTTGTTGCACAGAAACTTCATATGGAAAATTATCCCTCAAGTGATGAAGTTATTTGTGGGTAGTTCTATTTGGTATAAAAACACCATTCTTGTTTCCACCAATGCTGGTGCCCATTATATTTAAAAAATTATTAATAATGTTTTAGTGAGAGAAGCTTTGGGGTTTTTACCAAAACTTTGAACATGGGTTCGAAAATTTCCATTTCTTGAAAGTTATATGCACCATTACAATAACTTTATCAATGGTATTGTGGGAATGCTTAACAAATTTATCGTTGTTAGTGTTCATTTTCCTTTCAATTGTTTGTGTTAATTTTCCTTTCAACTGTATTGTCAAAAACTGGGGATGCATATATGGGTTTACCCAACATCAACAAATATGGGTAAACTAAAAACAATATGAGTTTGATTTACAAGTAGTTTAATTTGATAAATTAGTGGCATTCGGAATTTGATTGAAATGTTTATTCAAATAACACCTCCCACACAACAGGAAATTTACGGTCTTTCACGTTTATGGCCTCTAAAGGAGATTTGCGATCTCATTTGCGACCTTGTGTAGGGAGTGTTAAGTATAATTTGTTTCTTGAAATTCAAATCAATGTTGTAAAGGGAAGGCACACATTTTCCATCACTTCTACTGTAGAAATTGGCAATGTCTTAATGTTGTTTCCATGACGTTATTGAATCCTATTATTTTTCATCTTGATAATCTTTTACTTGTTTTCTTGTTTTAAAAATTAGTTGAATACTATATTGATAAAATACAAGCGATGTTACAGGTACTCCATCTTGTAACCTACTTACAAAGAAGACATGCCTATTGTGATTCAAAATAATAATGGATATGTCCTTAGCTTGGATTCTCTAAGGAATAATGGAGTTGTTCATGGGTCATCTTCTCTCATATACAGATTTTAACACAACACTTATATGCCCCACAAAAAATAGCATGACTATTAAATTTAAATCTAGAACTAACTATAGGATTTACCAGTAACACTAGCATATCATAAAAAGGAGAACACAGACCAACAATTAATTTGTGATGGTCTAGGTGAATCATCAAAGTTTAAGCTTGAAGCGATGTTAATGCAGGTAGGGGGTACCTACTCTTGGATTGGCTCCAACAACTTTGTCATCTTTGGTGACTGCCACGTCTCTCTTGCCCTGCATTTCTTCCTTGGCTGGAGCATCTTGTCCATCTTCTTTTAGGTTCTTACATTCTTCCTTGGATCCACATCCCCCAAATAGTGTTGATTAAACTCCCACTTTTTGTCCAATTGTTCCATTTTGTTAAGGATTTTCTTATGCTCAGTGCCCCTTTAACAATGATGGCTATGACAGTCTTCATGTCCCAGTACATGCCCATCAGATGTGTTCTATAAGAATTTCACTACAGATATGAGAATAATTTCAGTTTTAAGAGAAATCCCAGTTGTATGTCTGCTATCAATTCTTCTATCTCCTTGTTCAGGTTGCTCTGAATTTGAGAAACATAATAATTGCACATCACTCAATTCCCAAAGCACAAACAATCCTTCAACTCATTGCACGAAAACTTCATATGGAAAATTATCCCTCAAGTGTTGAAGTTATTTATGGATAGTTGTATTTGGTAGAAAAACACCATTCTTGTTTCCAACAATGTTGGTGCCTGCTATATTTAAAAAATTATTAATAATGTTTCAGTGAGAGAAGCTTCGGGGTTTTTACCAAAAATTTGAACATGGGTTCCAAAATTTCCATTTGTTGAAAGTTATATGCATCATTACAATAACTTTATCAATGGCATTATGGGAATGCTTGACAACTTTATCGTTGTTAGTGTTCATTTTCCTTTCAACTGTGTGTGTTAATTTTCCTTTCAATTGTATTTTCAGAAACTGGTGATGTATATACAGGTTTACCCAACATCAATAAATATGGGTAAACTAAAAATAGTATGAGTTTGATTTACAAGTAGTCTGATTTGATAAATTAACATCATTTCGAATTTGATTGAAATGTTTATTCAAACAACACCTCCCACATAATAGCAAGTTTATGAACTTTCATGTTTATGGTCTCCAGAGGAGATTTGCAATCTCATTTGGGACCTTGGGTATGGAGTGTTAAGTATAATTTGTTTCTTGAAATTCAAATCATTGTTGTAAAGGGAAGAAACATATTTTCAAATTACATTGAGGATTTATTTTCAGTCCTTGCAAGTCCCTTCAACTACTTTTTAGTCGTTGCAAGTCCCTTCCCTGAGAAGCCTCAAAGAAATAGTTCCACCTTTGCTAAGATTGGCTTTGTAGACAGTGCCAAAGCTGGTTGACTTGTTGTATTTAGCACATCCTTCTGCGTGAGATTATCCCCACATTCAAAAACCACCAATCTACCCTCCATTGTTTCCTCATCTTCAAATTCATTCATAGAAGGGTCCCCTCCTCCTCCCAACACTTTCATATTGTGGGCACTTACAGTGCCTATCAACAAGGACACGCAGACAACAATGGTTGTCATCAATGCAATAAAAATTATTGCAACTGCCGCAAGGCTTAGTCTAGGATGCCTTTGAACTTAATTTCATGCTCAATTTCTAAGATTCTGCTACTATGGCATTCTTTAAAAAGAACCATACATGTTTTAGTTTAAATTTTTAATGTCATATTATAGCTTTATGTCACTACTTTAGCTGCATCCTATTTACTCCATGGTTGAGATCCTCCTTCAATAATCACAATTGCATGCCAAACTCGATGAAAATCATTGTCCAATCTCTAATTATATGAACAAGAGGTCTAAGAATTAGTGCCACATAATGCAACATCCTAGTCTCCACCAGATGGGGTGCGTTGGAATGCACAGGTTGAGGAATGCCTTTCTGCAACTTCGGCCTCCTGCTTGATATTTATGGGAATCCAAGAAGACATAGATGGATAAGAAACAGAGGTTGAAGAGGAAGTAGTAGTAGCAGAACCCAACCAGGATGAGGTTGGTGTTGCAAGACCCACTTTGTTCAAGTTGGAGGAATGTTTGGGAAAAAGTACAACATAAAATACTCTACCTTGGTTGATTTTAATGATATGTGTGTATCTTTGCTAATGTGGGATGTTCTTGCTTGGTCTGGAAAATTTTGGCAAAGGTGACTGGAGGAGCATCTCACAAAATTTTGTTATTTCTCAAACTCCCACATAGGTGGCTAGCCATGCACAAAACTATTTTATTCAGTTGAATTTGATGAATAGGGACAAAAGACAATCTATCATTCGTGATATTAATAGTGCGAATGGGAGTGATGTTTCATCACCACAAGGACCTATAACTGGTCAAGGAAATCAATCTTCAGGATCAACAGGGAAATCTGCTAATCATGCTTCTCATGGTGCTAATGTTGGTCTGCCCATTGTTGGGCCTATGGCTTCCGCTGTTGGCACTCTTGTAATGCTTTCTTTCAGACATGCTCCTTATGTTGTTCTAGTTTCTTACCCTATGCCACAACCAACTATGCATACATAAATAGAGAGAACGAGCTAAGCACTTTGGACTGCAAAGCTTCATTTGATAATATGTTTGTTGTCATCACATCAATAGGAAATGATGCATATCAATTGATTTGCTAAACACCGATCAGTTGGTGTAGCATTGCTCAATATGCAACTTTTCCTGTGTGGTATGAAAGAGACCATTTTCTTCCTCCACTAAGATTGCCAAAGTGAAGGATACTAATTTTCTTGCAAAGAATGATTTTGATGGGGATACTTGTAAGAAAATACTCGAGTTGCTATTCTTTTATTATTTCCTTTCTTCAGTCAAAATTAGAAAAGAGAAAGCCTCTAGCTACATCTAGCAATATTATATGATAACTGTTACAATTTGGCAGAGAATACACAAAGATGGAGATTTCAATAATGTTGCTTTGTTTAACATCAACATGATTTAGGATGCTTTGTGCACCTCTTTGTTTTTCACTACATCATCAAGGACTGTAGTTTCTTCATTCAACATGCCCTCTACATGCAACATACTCTCTTTATAGAGGGAATTCAACACATGAATAGATAGAAATATCAATGCATTTCCCACTTTGAACATTCCATCCAGGTATTTTTAACAAAAATCATTGTACCAACTATAGAAAATTTCTAAACATTCAATCTGTGGAACTCAAAATGCTTGCCTCTCAATCTACCTATATCATTTTCATTTTCCTCAACAAAGGCTTCATCAGAATCTTCTCTATTGTAGTATACTACCTTGGTAAGCACAACCAAATTTGTTTTTTTATCATCTAAGTCAATAAGCAAAGCTCTCCATATTCACAAATTTGTAGCCAAATGACCAACCTAAATGGAAAAACATTTATCCTCTGTGTTTCTATTTTGGGGGGAAAATGGATGCATATTTGGAACATATGCTTTCATCTCCAACGTATTGCTATCCTCATTATTACCATTTATATATTCACATTGACACTCTGTTCTACTTACTATAGTTGTTCCAGAAAACAAAATCCAATGAGAATGATGACAAGAATGTGGGTAGGTGCCTAATAAGCATGTGTTATGTTTGAGCCCTAATTGTCATTAGCTCAAAATAAAAAAATAAAAAACAAATGCAGCCATATAGTGGAAGGCCAATATGATTGTCGCACTATGAGATTTTATGATACTAGGAGGGTCCTTTGCTAATTTGATATTAGGTATCCCTCAAAGTCATCTTACAATTGAACATAAGCCTTGGAAAACTACTCTGGCACAAACTTGTGAAAAATCCAAACACATATGCAAGTGTCATTGGAAATACTTACGACGTTTCCTTTGCAGCATCTAATACAAATGCTAGTTAATCCTTAAATCAAGTTATATTGATGGTAATTGGCTTACCTTGTATCTCTTAGAATTTGTTGTATTCAAAAATTTTTCCTTTGATAATCATACCTAGGGACCATCCCCCTTAGCTTGCTTAGGAAAGATATTAAATGAAGAGAGTTGGGAATAGATGAAAACCCCTTATTTGAGCATTGTGCCATAAAGAATATAGCTTGTGGGGTTGAAAACTCTTCCCGCACTTAGGTGTAAATCTGAGGCGAAAACACTACCCATGTGGGCATTTCATCATTCTATTTTATTCCATGATCTACTCAAGTAACTCACTTTTAAGGCTATTGTTATCGGGAGTGCAAAAACTAAAAAGGAGATTGAGCGGTTACTTGAAGAAAGTAAGATTTTCCCCAACTCTTCTCCTCATACAATAGACAAGTATTCAAAATTGGGTAAACAAGAAGAAGCCTTGAAGATATTTAGTAGAATGATTGAAGTTGGCTTTAAACAAAATTTTGTTGCTTATAATAAATGGTTTGGGGTTTTATGTAAAGAGGGAAAATTGGAGGAATGTCAAAATCTCGTCCAAGATATGGTGGAAAGAGGTAAAAAGGTTGATAGTGTGACATATGATGTACTTATAGAGGGGTTTGGAAATGAAGGGAGAGTTGAGGAGGCAAAAATTATTTTTCTTGAGTTTTTGTGAAAGGGTTATCTAACTGAGAATTCTCGAGACAAGACTTGGAGGGAAACCACATGAAACAAATGTGTTCCTATTATGACTTTTTGTTCCATTTTGGTTTTTTTTCACAAATTCCCTTGCATGTTTGTTAGAGCTATGCATTTGACATGCATTTTATAGGTTATGATCTTTCAGCTTGCAAAGGCCATAGACATGTAGTTTATAAAATATAGTCCTTTGCTAAAATTAACATTCAGTATCCCTTTGTTATAACTTTTTTTGTGATCACATAGGCTTTAACTGTGGCTATGAGTTTTCTAGCAACAATACTAGCATTTATGGAAACCTTGAAGTACACAATGGAATCTCACTATATCAGATGTGTAAAACCAAATAGTGTCCTCAAAAAAGGGGGTTTTAAGAATTTTAATGTCTTACAACAACTACTTTGTGGTGTAAGTAACTTTTGGCACGTATTGCTTCGACTTAAGCTCAAAAACATAGTATACATTAGAGGAAGATACATTTATGACCAACATCTTCTTGTCTATAAACTCTGCATTTTCATATTCTTGGGTGTCATGGAGACAATATGGATGAGTTGTGATGGAAATCCCACCAAATGAACATTTGACGAATTCCTAAATTATTTTGGCATGCTTTCCCTAGAAGTTTTGGAGGGTATGTTTTTGCATGCCATGTGCTACCAAGTTAACGAAGTTCCTTCTCATAAAGTTCGATGTTGCATTTGAAAAATGATAAACATTTTAGGCTTCATCCTTTGTTGATGTAGCTTTTTAATTGGCTGCAACTATGATGAAAAAATTGTGTGACAAGGTTATCAAGTTTGTATAAGGAATTTTTCAAATGAGTTAAGATATAATTTTGATGTACTTTGACTTCTATGGTTGCAGTAATTTATCTAATAAAATAAGAAAATATTTTAGATAGGGAGAACAAAGGTTTTCCTAAAAGCTAGAAAGATGGATGAGTTAGATGCTTGAATAATTGAAATATTGGGACAAGTAGCGAGACTCATCTAGCGCCAATTTCACACACATCTAGCTAAGAGAGAATTTGTTTCCATACACAATGATGTAATTCATTTCCAAGATTTATGGAGAGGTATCTTGTTCTTGTCCATTTCAAAACCTTCGATCTTTGTGCTTCTATGGTTTGAAATGGGTTGCTTGTTCCTTTTTGCCAATATCTTTGTTTATTTTTTATTCTATTTTTATCTATCTTCAATTATCAATTTTGCATGAAACAATATAAGTTCATTTGTTTCTCATTCATTAACGTTTGTAGTGTTTATTTGGGGTAGCATCCGATGTGCTCTAGCCATGAAAATTGGTGGAGAGGCTAAAGAGAATGAGATCTCCAAGACCCAGAAATGGTTTGGGGAAATTCCACCCGGTTGGAGAGATATTAAAATAATTATATTTTAATGGGGTTCCTAAGTTTAAACTTAGGAAAATTAAAATATTAATGGGTATTAATATAAGACTGGGTGAGAATGTTCTAAATTACATGGATCAAGCCAAATCTAATCGTAGCCTTTGATTAGGGACTTCATCTCAGTCATTGAAGACTCAATAGGAAAAGTATAAGAGGAGGCTTGAGGGTCAGTTGGAGATACACCAAGATTGATTAGTCAATTCGATTTTCTAGAGCGGGGTTTGCTAAGAAAATTTGAACAAATGATTTGAGTTGCAGCAAGGGATAGTGCGTGCAAAGCAGAGACGCAGAGATAGTATTGGAGAGCTAGCGCAATGACTGAGGAGGCTACGCAGAGCCAGCAGGGGCTACGCAGAGGCCCAGAGAGACTGTGTAGAGGTTAGTGGGGCCTGCGTGGGTGATGAAGAAGGCTAGAGAGCCAACGCAGAATAGTAGAGGGGTGATGCAGGGGGTTTCAAAGCTATGCAGAGGCCAGGAGGTCTAACGCAGAGCCTCATAGAAGCATGGGAAAGAATTTCATGGAGCAGACTTGCTGAATATTTATTTCCGAAGAGAGGTATTACTGCTAGATAGATATATTTGTTGGGTGATCAAATTTGGCACACTAGTTTTCCTTAAGAAAGCTGCTTAATAATAAAAAACTCAGAACTACTGCACCGATTTTTCCCAAGTTGGGTTTTTTCGGGGATGATTTTCCAAATATAACGTTGTCCCTTGTGTGTTTGTCTATTATTTCAGTTGATGATCTATAGATGGTTGAGACTACATTTGTGTTTATTTTCAGTATTTATATGGTTAAATAATTTGTTAAGAAATAAACAAGTAGGTGAAATAAACCAAATAATGCAGGAAGAATTTATGATGTGTTAGACTTAAAAATTCCAACATGGTATCGGAGCATTGTAGATCACAGGAGAACTGAAGGCACTAGATGAAATCAGAAAATTTACAGTAGAAACAATTGTCCTAAGAGACAGAAGTTGTCCCTAAGCAGAAAGCAACAAAGAAGGAGTGATGTAGTGGGCTTACGTCATCATTTCGAGCTAGAGAGAGGGTTAGCGTAGAGGTAATAAAGGGCAGAAGAGGCTCACAAAGAGTCACGTCATCTTACTTAGCCAGGTAGGAGTGACATAGTTGGCCAGAGGAGTGATTCAGCCTTGCCGGGATTGCGCAGAGCTAAAAGGATCAATTTCTTTAGCTGCTGGGCCCTAGGGAGCTGTGGGAAGATTTTGGATTCAGAAGATGGTGGGGTGTTGTTCTTGTCGAAGCAGAACAATGCCTAACGAGACAAAACCAAGGTAGAGGGATTCACTGCCTTGAGGGATTTCTAACGAAGAAATACAAATCCATGTTGCAGGTGCATAGAGGATCAGAGAGGAGTAGTTCAACAGTTGGCAGGAGGATTTCCAAGAGGGAAATTGAGACTCAAAGGGAGTCTAGGGGAGAAATTCTAGGAGGGAAGTTGAGTGGAAGAGCAGAGATGGAAATGAACATACTGAGGGATTAGGACATGTTGGATGGGGCCTCCAACTTTGTGATCTGGAAGGCTAGGATCCTGTCTCTTCTAGATAAACATGGCATCAAGGGCTTCGCCTTGAGAACTATGGCTATCCTAGTCGACCCAGCTAATAATGAAAGGTATGAGGATGAAATGGCAGAAGCAAAGCGCATAATCCTTGATGGGCTCAAGGATCATGTAGTTCAGCATATTGCTGAGAGGAATACGACAAAGGAGATGTGGGACACTTTGACGACATTATATCAGGGCACTTCTGTGTAGAGGAATATGTTATTCGAGAATAAACTGTGGTCGTATCAGATGCAGAAGGGGGAGCATATATATCTATACATCACCAGGTTGCAGGAGATTCAAGACCAAATTACTTCCATAGGGGCTACGTCGGATCAAGAGTTCATGGTGAGGACCACTCTGAATCCAGTCTCCGAGGATTGGGAGACATTTTTCCAAAGCATTTTAGGCAGAGCGACTCTTCTAGGATGGGAAGAGATGTGGGAAGCTCTTCGCCAAGAAGAAATTAGACAACTGACCAAGGCAGGGAGTAGCAGCAAAGGAGGTCAAATCAAGAAAGAGGAGGAGGAGGATGTGGCTCTAGCATCTGCGGGACAACAGGGGAAGAGGAAGAAGAAGGACATTTCCAAGGTAAAGTGCTTCCATTGTGGGGAGTTGGGTGATTATGAAACCCAGTGTCCTAGGAAGAAGAATAAGGGAGAGGCTTCTGACTCCAATGCAACTCTGGCTAAAGCGGAGAAAGAAGTCGAGATAGATGACGATTGTGCCAGGAGTGCTCATGCATCTCTAGAGAAGAGGTGGGGAGACATCGAGCTGTAGTTAGGAGGACTACAGAAGATGAGGGGAAGGATCCTTGAGGTACCCAAATTCTTGGATCATATCTGGCTACGGTAGCCCTGAGAGACAGTAGCAGGATGACAAATGTCTGTAGAAGCAATATGCGGATGGAGCGACAGGGCAATGCTAAAGTGTAGTGGTCTCTAGCAGTGCAGTGAGGGTTGCAGCAGTGCGAGAGGCGCAAAGGTGGTTTCAACAGTGAAGAGAGGCACAAAAGTGGTTGCAGTAATGTGAGAGGCTCAGAGATGTTGCAACAACATAGAGGCAATAGAGGGAGCACAGGATAGTAGCAGAGGTAGCTTCAGCAACAGGGGGCTTCTAGCTTGACAAGGATGTCAATAGTTGGATAGATCAATTACTTACATCTCAGTAACTTAGTTGCAGTGTAGCATTAGCAATGGTAGTGTTATGGGCAGCATGATGCATCATGATGAGAGAGAACTGCAGTGCAGATGCAGTGTTGGGAGGAAGGACCAGCAATAGCATGGATGCGAAGGGAGATCCAGTACAGATGTAGCAGTGGTAGTGGCACAGCCATGGGCAGCAATACATGAGGCAGAAGTGTAGAGGACATTGGGCAATAGGCCAAGCATTAGCACAGGTACCAATGTCGGATGATCAGGTTGATGTTCAGTGGTGGAGCATTACTAGAGCACATTCCTCGCTAAGAGAGAGTTTTGATTTGGGGTAGCATCAGATGTGCTCTAGCTATTAAAATTGGTGGAGAGGCTAAATCACATGAGATCTCCAAGACCCAGAAATGGTTTGGGGAAATTCCACCCGGTTAGAGAGATATTAAAATAATTAATATTTTTAATAGGGTTCCTAAGTCTAAACTTAGGAAAATTAAAATCTTAATGGGTATTAATATAAATCTGGGTAAGAATGTTGTAAATGACATGGATCAAGCCAAATCTAATATTAGCCATTTATTAGGGACTTAATCTCGGTCGTTGAAGACTCAACGGGAAAAGTATAAGAGGAGGCTTGAGGATCAATTGGAGATACACCAAGATTGATCAATCAGTTTGATTTTCTGGACTGGGATTTGCTGAGAAAATTTGAACAAGTGATCTGAGTTGTAGCGTGCGGTAGTGTGTGCATAGTAGAGAGGTAGAGATAGTACCGTAGGGCCAGCATAGTGACTGAGGAGGCTACGTAGAGCCAACAAGAGCCACACAGAGGCCAAGAGAGACTGTGTAGAGGCTAGCAGGGCTTGTGTGGGTGACGTAGAAGGCCAAAGAGACACTGCATAGCAACAGAGGGCTGATGTAGGGGGTTTTCAAAGCTACGCAAAGGCTAGGAGGGTTGACGCAGAGCCATAGAGAAGCATGGGAAGGAATTTTGTGGAGTAGACTTGTTAAATATCTACTTTCGAAGAGAGGTATTATTGCCAGATAGATATCTTTGTTGGGTGAGCAAGTTTGGCACCCTAGTTGTACTCAAGAAAGTTGCTTAATAATAAAACCCTCAGAACTTCTGCACTGGTTTTCCCAAGTTGAGTTTTTCATGGGACGATTGTCCAAAAATAACGGTGTTCCTTGTGTGTTTGTCTATTATTTCAGTTGATGATCTATAGATGGTTGAGACTACATTTGTGTTTATTTTCAGTATTTATATGGTTAAATAACTTGTTATAAAATAAAAAAGTAGGTGAAATAAACCAGATAATATAGGAAGAATTTCTGATGTGTTAGACTTAGAAATTCCAACATGTAGGCAATCTTGCACTTAAGATTTAGGAACACATGAAGAGGGAGGTTGATGCAATACAAATAAAAAAAAAAATGTGTGGACATCAAACCATGAGAACCCATGTTAAACATTGGTTGTTAGCTATTATTGTCTAGATAGGATTTTGAGCAATGGATGCTCATAATGAATATTGATTTTTTCGACAAAGTAAAGGTGAAATTATTATCCAAGTATGTCATTATCTTGTAGTAATTAGATGCAAACAATTGCTAATTGACGGTTGTTATTTTAAAAATTCAAATACAATACATTTTACTTGAGAACACAATATGAGCTAAAGTAATATATGGAGAAAGTTGTGTATGGCTTTTCGAATGAAGGAGACAAAAGCTTGAGCTTTTTGAATTTATGTTTTTTTGCTTGTTAGCTTTGAAAATAGGTTTAATGTGGCAAGGATAGAGTTGGAGGAATGATGAGATTACAAAATGTTAGGTATATTGTCTGCCTTTCATCACTTAGACTTAATATTTAGATAACTGAAAGATTAATGTCTTTTTCAGGCTCAATGGTGTGCATACAAAGCTCATGCATCTTATAAGAAGAAGAAGAAAGAAACACTTTATTTACAATGTGTTTGGAGATCAAGGGTTGCAAGAAAGGAGCTTAAAAAACTTAGGATGGTGAGCTTCTTATCACATCCTTTTCTATCTTGTCTCCTTTAAAAAATTGTATGTGAAGATTTCATTCTGTTTTGTATTTTCAAACATAAATATTGATATTTTGAACACATGCTTGAATTATTATGATAGACATATTTGTTTTTGATTGTATATATTACTGCCTTGTTATCTCATAAGAAGAGACAAGTTGCATTGTAAATTGATTTTTGTATTAAGGTTTTGTTTTTCTCGATTCATCCACACACTACCATGCTTTCGGACAATTTTATTTCACATGATTCTATAATAGGTCAAAGTAATGTAATTTTTCGTTTAACTAAGAGATTCTCTTCTTGCAAGCTACTAGGGAAACTAGGGCATTTAAGAAAGAAAAGAACAAATTGGAGAAATGTGTTGAAGAGATGACATGGAGACTGGAGTTAGAAAAGCAGGTGTGGGTAATATTTATTCTTTACTTTTGTCAACTTTTCTTGTTATATTTCTCAGTTTCTCACAAGATCAAAGTTGTTTAGGTCATGTTGAGAAGTTTTTATGGGGATTAGATGTATGTATTATGTGGTCCTCTTTGGCCCAAGTTTTATTGCTTTCTTGGGATTCTATGTAAAAGAAAATTTTAGTCACATGAATATTTATGAATTAAATGGAAGTGGCATCCCTTGTGCCAAAGTCACTTACTATAGTCTGTCACATGCCCCTAGTAGGTACTAATAAATTGTAGACTTTCCCAATAGTGATATAAAACAAATTACTAGTCCATATCGTAATATGGTATCACTAATCATTGGCTTAGAACAATGATGAATATGTTTAACATTTACTACATCAGCTTAGGTGCTTTACTTCAAGTGACAATATTTTTTGATGGGTTTGAGTCTCAACAAATTTGAATCTATCACGCAGACGGACCTTGAAGAAGCCAAAGCACAACAGATTGCTAAATTGCAATTGGCTATGGAGAAGCTATAAGGTCAATCAATGGAAGTCAATTCCATGTTGGAAACAAAGAGTGAAGTGGAGAAAACAGTTGTTGAATAGGAACATGATATTGTAAAGGAGGTACGTGTTGTGGATACCGGTAAAGTTGAGAAACTCACACATGAGTCCATGACAATGAGGAAATTAAGGTAAGAACATAGCAAACCGTCAAAATTTTCAAGTTTGATACTAAGAATAGTGCTTCTCATATATGTGATGGTATATTATAGAGAATTTGCAGATATGAAATTTTCTTTGAAATTATAAAATCGAGAAGAAAATGACCTTACAATTTTATATTTTATAGGCTTTAGTAGAGTCACTACAAAATGTATCTAATCAGGCTAAGAGAAAATATGTTGAAGCTGTAAGGAAAGTGAAGAAAGGCTCAAAATATTAGAAGACCAAAAATCAAAGATAGATCAACTTCAAGATTCTTTACAAAGGTTTTGAAACCCCTTTTCCTTACAATTTGTATAGTCAAATTTATGTAATTTTTTATGCTTGATATATAAAATTGACTAAGGAACACTCTAAAGTTTGATTTTTTTGGAAGTTCTATAGATGGCGTTCTTTGTGATTTGAATATACCTATATAAAATAATGTCATTTCTTTAAGGTGTTATTTGTTGACTTGTTTATATTATCATTGAGGCTCAAAGAAAATCTGTTAAACTTGGAATCTGAGAATCAAGTACTTCGTCAACAAACCTTGGTCATTATCGTGAGAGACTTTTAGGAGAGATTAAAACATTAGTTGCTTTAATTTCTTTCCATATTATAATTTTTTTCTTTAGCTTTCTCTATTTCCTAATTCATGAGATATTATACATGCTGCTATTCATTTATATATTTTTATACAAAATTGCACATGTTCTCTTTATTGCGAATATGTTCCTACATTTTTTTTTATGTCTCTTGATCTCATTTATTTCTCTTATGGTTTAGACTCAAAGTCTCATAATCAAACACTTTGTGAACAACAAAATGTGGTTGTGCCTACACTTGAAGGTCTTCCAAGGCCAATCAAAGAATAAGATTAGAGGTATTTCTTCCTCTTTCACAAAATTTTAAAACAGATAATAAATATTATTTTTTATTATATATTGGATTCCTTTTTGTTTATTTAGTTTGAATTTGTTGTGAATATATTTTTTCCCAGAAAGGATTGGAGAATGGTCTCCTTGTAAATATAGAGAATTCATAGATACCGAAGTAAGTTGTCAAATTGTTTAATTTTCTAGTCGAAGCCACAAAGATCTCTAAATAACAGACAACAAGTATGTGATTAATTCTTAGAGACGCGTAAGGACATTTGTACTTGGTACATTGTGACATAATGTCTACCAAAGATGGTTTTAAGACATCCATTTTTCTATATTATAACAATTTATGTATTTGTATTATTTAGGAAAGTCATGATATTGCACTCCATCAAATGTATCTCCCAAGATGTTGGCTTCAACTAGGGTTGACCCATTGCGGCATGCGCCATCTACAAATCTCTTCTTTAATTGAGATCTTTTCGACCACATTATTCACATGATCGGTTCAACCATTGAGGTAATAAAGGACGTTGCTTATCAAATGGTTATGACTCCCATCTTTGAAACCAAGAAAAGGGGGAGATATGTTTTCATTTCAATAGTTAACTATCTTGCAATTCACTTATTAATGAAGTTTATTCAGAATTTCTCAACACTGCTATTTGACTATTTTTAATTAAAGAGTTATCTAAAGATATTACCAAGGAAAACATTGTTGATGCTTGTTTGTTTATTGCAGAGTTAGGAAAGCAATGATATTTTGTATTATGGGTTGTCAAATACATCTACTTTAATATTCCTATTGCAGAGCACATTGAAAGCAAGTGTTGTAGTTGGTGTGGCTTCTCAACGTGGCAAATTATTGCCTATTTCTTTGTTTAGGAAGATGGCTCAGGTAAGTTATGATATTTGCTTATATTTCTATCTTAGCTTAAATTTCTACTAAAAGTTTTTTGCATGTGGTGATATTTATTTGAAGATGCTCTAAATTTATTGTCTAATGATTGTGTCTAGAGATTTCGATCATCTCAATCTAGCTAGGGTATTTTTGGTGGGATCATCCGTAGATTGGATGATGATTAGGTCAATGTCAACAAACATTTCAATTTAGTTGCTACAAGCACATATTTGTATGAACATAGCCTTTTATTTTTCCCATTTGGTAAGTCTAGTGTTTTGTGATATCATAAGGAAAATTAGGGTTTTATTTCTAGTTAGGATTCTATTATCAAACAACAGTAGACATAAATAGTAGAATTATTTTATGAAAAAAATGAATATGAGATCCAATGACAAATATAATCCTTTAATGAAAATAATATTTCTCTAGGGATTACTACCCATTGTGTTGAGAATATATTTAACAAACAATATACAGTGTTCATCATATTAAATGATTGTTATATAAATGATTTTAGATTTAGATTACTATCAATGAAATTACTTAATTAATACAGTGTTCATCATATTAAATGATTGTTATATAAATGATTTTAGATTTAGATTACTATCAATGAAATTACTTAATTAATACAGTGTTCAGTTAATAATATGTATTAAATAATATTTATAACTTTTTCATTTCAACCTGTTATTATAATTTTTTAGACCATTTATTTTAATATTTATTAATAATTTATAGATATTTATTGTTAATTAGTAATTATTAATTTACTTATTTTATTATATTATTTTACCCTTAATTGTTATTATTTATATACAGTAACCTTTTATATATAACTCTGATTAATATAATATTCTTTTAAAATTAAATAATTGAGTGAACATATGATCCTAACATTAAATATTGTGTTTTACATATATTAACAAACATAATAGTCTATATTTTTAAACATTCTATTCTTCCGAATTAATCGTGGAAACCATAATTTTCGGGATTATAAAGCCTCCTCCATCTACGACTAAATCTATGGCAAATGATTGTCAAATTCATAAAACATTTTACTTCAATTTACACACTTCTCAGCAGACAAAGATGATTATCCTTCTCAAATCATATTGGTACCTGAATTTTCTGTAATCTGAACGTCTAAAACATCAGACGACTGAGAGAATTGTCCGTGCAAAGGGAATTTCAGTTTAGGACAGTTACGCAGATTAAAGGTCCACCTTCTATGTTCCACACCTGGCAGCTCCCGTATCTCAGGGCAACCAGAAAGAGTTACGGATTCAAGCTCTGTAAGCTGCCCCAACCCTTCTATTGACTCGATCTTTGCACATCCATAGAACACTCAATCGCTCCAATGATATCAAGGCTTCGGCACCTGAGATCTCCTCTATGTTTTCACACCCACTAAAGTAGAGAGATTTAAGTTTTGCCAGACCACAGAGCCTTCCAATTTTCCTCAATTCCTTACAACCAACTAAGAAAAGATATTTAAGGTGAGGGCAAACAACTTGAAGATTTGGGCAAATAGCTCCATGAAACGTGCATTTGTCCACTGTATTCAACTCTGTTTCTGTTTCTCCTTCAACCCTTCTAAATGGAAGCTCGCTCAGTGGACACTCTGTTACCTCTAAATGCTCGAGACTGTTCATCTTTTGAGGTAAGTATTCTATCCCACATCTGATTATGTTCAACTGTCCCAACCGAGTCAACAGTCCAAAGGAATCGGGCAAGCATTTCAACCCTGGGCAATTATGTATGCTCAAATATTCCAACCGAGTCAACAGTCCAAAGCATTCAGGCAAGCATTTCAATTCCGGGCAATCAAAGAGCGACAAAGTCTTCAAGCTCCTGAGATAAACAAGCAAAGGTGGCAGCATTTCCAACAAACGATCCCCTCCTAATTCCATATATTCCATCTTGGAGAGTTCTCCAATACCATTTGCAGGCAATCCTTTTAACATCGTTCCAGACACATCCAATTGTACCAAGAACCGTTGATGTGCCACTTGGGGAGGCAATTCCCTGACATTGCTACAACCTTTAAGATCTAACTTTTTCAGGGTGCTAATATTTCCAAATGCTTCGTTGGAGATGGTCAAACTTGAGCAACCTCTCAGAAATAGGTATTGCAGTCCAGCTAGGTTCCCAAAAGAACTTGGAAGCATCTGCAAACTTGAAGCATTTGTCAAATCTATTTCCTGGAGGTTTGCTAGATTTCCTAGTGAATCAGGGAGTGAGATCATTTTTGTACAGTTTCTTAACACTAAGTGTTCCAAGGAATGCACATCACATAGTTCTTCGGGCAAAGTTTTGAATGCTGCATGCCTTATGTCAATCTTTACCAACTGCTTCAGCTGCATTATGGACTTGGGAAAGCGACAAAGCTGTTGGGGATTTTTCTGGCAAAATCCTAAAAACAAACAATTCAAGCACATAGAGGCAATGCTCTGTTTCCTTTACTCCACAGGATCTTTTGTGCACAGGGAAGCTTTAAAAAAATGACTGAAGAACAGAGTATTACATACCCAGAAAACTTTGTATTCATTAAAATAAAATGCCTAATACAAAATTCATCCTCTTTCACTCAGAAGGATTCACCAAAACATTTCAAAAGAAATTACTCTGTCTCCTTTTACAAATAATTTTACACTGCTGTGTAAAATCTTCATTCACTGCTATGTAAAAAAAACTTTTACATTGACTGCTGTAGAAAAAAAACAACACACTGCTGTGTGGAAATCACCAAAAACTTACATTACCCTTTTCACTGTTGTGTAAAAGATTTCATAGTTTTCACTGATACATGCTTCCATCTTTTATTACATGCTCCCCATGTGTTTTTCTTACTCACTACTTCGCACTGCTGTGCGTTTCATACCAAAAATACCATTCACAAAAAAAACATTACAATGTGTTTTACTTGTTCAGTAAAACAAAACTTACACCCGTGAATAATTAAAAACAATATAATTAAAAACTATATGACATACCTATTATAAATTCGCCATACCTCCGTAAGAAATAAAAATATTAAAATTAAAAGCTTTTACCAAAACTCTACGAACCCATTTAAATTGCCTTTATGTTTCACTGGTGGTCAACCCAAAAACTTTTAAGCAATGTCAAAATTTATTTGCTGCAGGTTTGTGATGTCCGTCAACCGTTGATTTGCCCTCAAGAAATCGAACGGTCCACAACGATATCGGGAGAGCCTTTTTAACCGAACTTTACCTCTCGAGATTGTTAGAGATGGTGACGTATGGGGAGAGCCACGCGTCAACTCTAAATTTTCTCAGGTCCCTTGTGTACGAAAACTGCCTTCATGCAAAAGCGGTCCGAGAAGCTCACGACGGTTTTGTGGTTTTACTGCGGTGGTTTTGGGCGTTGGTGCGGCTGGGTTGAAATTACATATTCAACACTCCCCTTTAATTTCAACTGTTGGGCATTCGGTCATACCCAGACACTTCCTCAAAAATTCAAAGCTTTTCTGATCCAATGGCTTTGTCAAGATGTCTGCAACGTGTTCTTGAGTCCTGCAATGTTCTAGGACAATTTCTCCATTGTTCACCAATTCTCTGATGTAGTGAAACCTTGTATCAATGTGTTTCGTTCTCTTATGAAACATTGAATTCTTTGACAATGCAATAAATGAGCTATTGTCACAAAAAATCACTGTTGCTTTTACCTGCTCTTGGCCTAAACTCCTCAACATCCTTCTCATCCAAACTGCTTGACATGCTGCTGCTGTAGTTACCACATATTCAGCCTCTGCTGTAGACAATGCTACAATGGACTGCTTCTTAGAAGCCCATGAAATGGCTCCTGAACCCATATGAAGAACATAACCGGAAGTGCTTTTTCGATCATCAACACTTCCAGCCCAATCACTATCATTGTATCCAACCAAATCTGAATGTTCTGAGACATTATATAAAATTCCAAACATTTTGGTACCTTTTAACTACCTCAAAATTCTTTTTACTGCCTGCCAATGTGCCTCCTTTGGCCTCTCCATGAATCTAGAAATTAAACTAACAGTATACATAGTGTTAGGCCTAGTTGTTGTTAAATACATAAGGCTGCCTACAATACTCTTGTACAAACTAGGATCAAAATCCTTGCTGCTGTCCTCTCTGCTGAGTTTTAATCCCGTCACTGTGGGAGTGATCGCTGCCTTACATTCTTGCATGTTAAATATGCTCAATACTTGATTTACATATCTTGCCTGTGAGATAAAAATTCCTTTTTCATTTTGATCTACTTCTATGCCTAAGAAGTATCTCAAAAAACCCATGTCAGTCATTTCAAATTCCTCCTTCATGACTGATTTGAAATTTTTAATGAGGTAATCATCATTACCTGTAAAAATCACATCATCAACATATAACACAACAATTAAAATCTTACCATCTTTTTCTTTGATGTAGACGGTGGGTTCTCCCTCACACTTGTCGAATTCATTATCCAATAGATATGAATCTATTCTGTTGTACCATGCTCTTGGCGCTTGCTTCAGCCCATAAAGAGCTTTCTTCAAATTGCACACTTTGTGCTCTTCACCTTTCTTCTCATAGCCTAGAGGTTGTTCAACATAAACCTCTTCCTTTAACACTCCATTTAGGAATGCTGACTTCACGTCCATTTGGTAGACTTTCCATTTGTTTTGTGCTGCTATGGACAGCACTGCTCTCACGGTTTCCATTCTTGCAACCGGTGCAAAAGTCTCCTCATAGTCTCTCCCATACTGCTGCTTCTACCATTTGACAACCAGCCTTGCCTTGTGCCTCTCTATCTTGCCTTCAGCATTGCTCTTGGTCTTATAAACCCATTTCACTCCAATGACTTCTTTACCTTTTGGTAGCTCAACCAAATCCCATGTTTTGTTTCTCTCTATAGCATTCATCTCCTCATCCATAGCTTCTATCCATTTCTTATCTTTAATTGCATCCTCGGAATGAATAGAATCATCAACATGACAAAACAAGGCAAATAAGGAATTCATTCCTTCATCATAAATGTCACTCAAGTTTCTGAGCTTCTTACCTCTTTCACTTGGTGTACAAGTGCTTGAAGATGTACTTGAATTTCCTCCTTGTGGTGTGCTTGGAGAAGCACTCTCATTTATCCTCAATGGTGTCCTTTGCTGTCCTTGTGTTGGCGCTGCTGTTTGGGGATGCATTTCAGCCACCTCCTCATCATCTTCATCATGAGACAAACATTTTTTAACATTCACTGTTTTCTCTATGCTTCCATCCTAAGCTTCCTCTTCAATGAATTGAACATCTCTGCTGATGAAAAACTTCTTGGTAGATGGGATATACAACCTATAGGCTTTGGATTCCTCACTGTATCCAATGAAGATAAATTTCTCCCCTTTGCTGTCCAACTTCCTCCTTAGCTGATTTGGAATGTGTGCATAGGCCACACATCCAAAAATTCTCATGTGGGTGACTCCTTGCTTTCTTCCACTCCACGCTTCTTCCAGCACCTTGTTCATCACTGCTTTTGTAGGACACCTATTCAGAATGTACGCTGCACAATTTACAGCTTCAGCCCAATAATCATTTGGCAAATGCTTTTCCTTCAACATGCTTCTTGCCATATCCATGATGGTCCTATTCTTCCTTTCAGCAACTCCATTTTGCTGTGGGGTGT
>APFE031102941.1:39155-53161 GCA_000404065.3 Pinus taeda | reverse complement strand
GCCAAAAATAGCTTGCGGGCCCACTTAGTGAAGGCGACTTCTTTTCACTAAGCTCCATCATCTTGTTGCATTTTCAACAAGGAGTGTTATAACACCCTTCTAGGTCAGAATGATTGCTATGGTGCTATTTTTTTTTAAAACATTTCTAGTATGTGTTACATTCAAATCAATTACTTAGCATATGTTATAAAGGGACATAATGAAAACGACATGCATAATATTGATAGCTAGTGGATTGGAGCAGTGCTAAATAATTGTCCAGCAGAATAATTGTGTGTAGAGGAATAATTATATACAGTGTTCATATATTCCATAGCAATATTTTTATTGAAAAAAATTTATTTGATTCCCTCAACATTAATTGCCTTGCAAGAACATTAATGATTATTATAGCATTATTATTATTATCAAATGTAAATGACATTATCAAGGCTTTATTGGCATTATTATTATCACTACACAATAGAAACATTGCTAAACTCAACTTTTACATAGCTATCCTTCAAGCGTTTCAAATATTTGCCACTTATGTCAATTATAAAATATAAAATGGATCTATTTCAATGAGTCGAATTAAGGTTTTGAGCCCTAGCTACCACTCAACTTTCTTATAATTGGGTAATAATCGAATTATACAAGGGCCTACTTTTCAAATATGTTGTTTTAAAATTTACCTTGCAGTTTTGGATATGAACCATAAAGGCCAATGCCTTGAGCGTAATCATTAGCTCAACGTTTTCTGCAATTCAACGTATTGCGTTAACAATATTTTTTTACATTTGGAGAAGCATCCATTGCCTAGTGTACTCCTCCACGACCTCAGTTTATAGTGACAACGTTAATGCAGTTAATGGTGACAGCATTGGTGAGTGGATTAACAATGTGAAAATAATGAAGAATGCAGTGTGAAAAACACAGTATATGGGCAAACTGAGGATATGGATGGATATAGACGAGAGTATGCATGGATTGGTTCCTATACAACGTGGTTTATATGTTTTTGTTATTTATTTATACAAAGTGGATATTCATATAGCCGTATATTATTTGTAGCCCCTTGACAAATGGTATTATTGTTATTTTTGCAGCAAAAGACAAATGCTGCTAAAAAAAACCTACCATTCGCTCAACCTCAACTTTTAGTGCTCCAACTTATATTACTCTAGTCTTATGCTTCAACTTATATTCTTAAAAAAAACTACCGTTTGCTCAACCTCAACTTTTACTGCTCCAACCTATATTACTCTAATCTTGTGCTTCAACGTATAGTCTTCAACGGATATTGCTCCAACAATTATCGTTTCAACCTATATGCCTCAACGATTATATCGAATATCTGAATCCTCTTTGAGATCGAATATGAGAGCAGTATTATCATCCATTAGTGTTTAATATTATCATGTTGGAGAGAACCTTCAATATTATTATTGTGGAGAAGCATTATCATGTTGAAGAGAGCGTTTAATATTGCGTTTAACATTATCATATTGGAGAGAACGCTCAATAATATTGGAGAGTGTTAACATTGGAATATGGCTTCATGAAGATATGTATATATATTGAAAGGAGAGCGTATATATATTGGAAAGGATATTTATTGAACTATTTATGTATATATATTGGAAAGGATATTTATTGAACTATTTATGGTATATTAAATGGATATATAATTGATGGGAGTTAAGCAAATCATGAATGGTTTGGAGGAGAACACGGTTTTTTGAACTCATGTGTGGATTAGTTTGGTTTGCAATATGAATAGTTATTAAGAAAAACCATGGGTTGTCTCTATAAACCATGGGTTTATTTAATGATGGGTGGAATTTACTTATGGGTATAAGAAAAAACATGAGTTGTCTTTACAAACTATGGGCTGATTTAATGATGAGTGGGATTTACATATGGGCATAATATAAATGGTTATCAAGAAAATCCATGAGTTGTCTCTATAGATTATGGCTGATTTAATGATAAGTGGAATTTACATATGGGTATATTTCGTGTTTTTTTAAACCATGGTGCATGAGATCTTATTTTACATATATATCATTATTGGAATTACTCAACCACGATCAAGCAATTGCAAGTGAATATTATCATAGTAAATAGCTTTGGTGAATATTATCTTGATGAATATATTAGTGCTAAGTGTTGCTATATGGGTGAGAATAGACTATGGGACATATTGCATTGGTATTTGTTGCCTATATATTGGGATTGTTGATTGATGTATTATAATACATGGAGCATTGGAGAAACATTAATACAAACTTTGGAACAGTGTTAATACAAACTTGGAGCAATGTTAATCCATTCTTCAAGCAGGGTTAAAACAAATTGTGGAGTAGTGTTAATTCATTCCTGGAGGAGAGTATTTCCAAGCATTTTTAATTACCAACATTGAATTAATATGTAGACGTATTATTATTATAATGTTCTTATATCCCAACTTACATTGCAAACATGGAATGATATTGATTATTATAATGCATTATTATTATTAAAGTATGCAACATTATAATAAACTGAGCACATAATAGAATTAATGGTGATATAATATGCAAAGTGGAAACTCATATCATGGAGAGTATTGGAAAGTGTTATTAGTAAAGAATATGGATAACAAGTTATATTTCAAGTTATGGAGAGTATATTATGGAGATATGGAGAGTGTATTTTATGGTATTATGAAGCATTATTTGCAGCGCATTATTTGCAGTGCTTAGATATCTTACTTTAATATGGAATGTTATTGTGCTATCAGGAATGCTATGGAACGTCCTGTCAAGAACCTTGAATATAGTGAATGGTACTTTCAATGAGAATTCTAGAATACTTGGTTGTTTTCCTTATGGTTTGTTGGCTCATTGATTTTCAATGGATTTTGGCGCACAATAATAATACATGTGGCGGTGACTGTTAATTGGCATCATGACTTCATGCACTTTCTTTGGGTTAACATACAATGATATTCTAAATTGGGTTCACAAAGGAATCTCTTCTTGCCATGCTTTCCTTACAAAGTGTTCTCTCAACAGTATTCTTCCAATATTTAACAATGTTCTTACAAAAATATGTTTCAATGTTTATGGAACAACATTCATTCAATATGGAGCAGCCCTAATAAGCCATCTCGAGTGGTATTCATTCAATCACAGTATCAACATTTTTTTGTAGAACAAGACATTACAGGGAATGGAGCATTAATGTAATGATGAAAGCTACACTAAGGACTCTTTTACAGGCTACAAATCATCTATAACCCCCTTTCCATTGATGTCAAAGCGGGAGGTAATCAGAGGAAGGAAGACAATTCACAGAATGAAAGAGAGAGGACAAATTTGTTGCCATCAAATGCTAAAGGGGAAGATTGTTGGCATTATTGTCATTGATGGCAAAGGACAATGAGCAACAAGAAGCAAGAAGGCAAGGAGGAATAACAAAGCAAAGAAGGCAAGAGATTTCTTAATGAAGAATTTGTTGAGATGTAAACTTGTTGATTGAGTTGAACTGTTGTGATGCAAAGGCAAGACTCCAAGGCAAAAGCAAAGATTGTTGTGATGCATTAATGAGAAAGAGATTGGTATTTGATGTTGGCATTAGGTTGATTCATTTAATGATTACATGTGGCTGAAATGAATATTGGATGAATTATTTATTTTTTGTTCTAATATTCAAGATATGAAGAGTTTGGAAACGAATGTGTGGAAGGAAAAGAGTCAAGCCTATTCACTTCATATTCCTATGTGGGATACGAACAACTAAAAAACTATCTCTATAAAATATGTGATTTTGGAAGGCATAAGTGATGTTAGAGAATGGATGAATGTGGGGGAGCTAATTGAACTATTATGCATTAGTTATCTGGGACTTAAGAAGCTGATATGAAGCAAGTTTGAATGGAAGAAGATGCATAAATGAAGATGGAGATATGTAAGTTTATGACCAGGTAAGCCAGTACATTGTTATTTTTTGTTTGCATAAGGGGATGATAGTCTCCTTTCAAGTTGAAGCTTGAAAATATCCACTTGGAGTTGGTTGAGGTAGGACCTTCCCATGGGTTGTAGCCTACGGAAAAAATATGGGAGTTTGAGCTTCCTTGCATGTTGCAGCTTGCAAAGAATGGAGGTAGCAGCCTCCTATAGGTTGCGGCCAGCATAAAATCAGATGTAATAAGGAGTAGGAGCTTTCATTTGCATCACAACAATAATAAAACCGTGATTTTCTCCCTTTATGGGTTTCCACATATATCTGGTGTCAATGTGTGTTGTTATTATGTGTTCATGTATTTGGTTTGGTTTTCTTATTACTTGTTGATCACATATTCATATGCTGGTTATTATTTTTTAAGTTGCTCATGTTATGTATAATTTAATCATATTAATGAAAATAAAATTAATGTCCATGTGTATACTAAACTGATTCACCCCCCTCTAGGTTTAGTCAAGTTTTCAACAAAAGGTGCCTCTTCATTTATTTTATTAGGTCCTGAAATGAGATTTCCATTAACTTGGAATTGGCTAATCCTATTTGTAAATTCCCTCATTTTTCTCTACTTATGAAAAAATTGATATTCTTCTCCCTAGATTTTAACCACAAGCTTGTAGATTTTAGCCTCCCCATCTCTTCTTCCTCTTTGATTTTTTATGTAGGTTTTCATATGTTTATTTTTCTTTGATGAGGAACTCCTTAGACACTGGAAGATCTTCAATTTGTTGATGATTTTCTTCAACTTGTTTTTGTAGGAGATGATTTTCATCAACTTATTAGGTTTATGATCTCTTATTCCCTTCCCTCACTACCCACCCCCCTAAAACTCTAGGAGGTAATATTCATTATTTATTGTTTTCTTTAGCTCCTCCATCCAAAGAGGAGCCCATTGGACCATTTTTCTACTGTTTTTTTAGTAGTTTGAAGGATGGTCTACTTATCACCCCCTCAATGACTCTTTCTTTCTCTCCTTCGACTTGTTCATACCTAACTTCGTTATTAGATTTTCTCCCTAGTTTCCTTCTAGATCTAGTTTGTACCACCTTTGGATTAGGCTCTAAATCTGATTTTTGATCTATGTAGATTTGAGTTTCATGTACGCTTGTCCTTTACTTTGGGGATTTTGACTCCTCTTCTTACTCCAACTCTTATGTCTGCAACATGACTTGAATTGGAGAGGCATATTCTTGTTTAAGTATTATTGTTGAGTTTGTATTTTCACCTTCCTTTGGGTTTAACGACATTTTTTGGGTTTTATTGTGGATGTTGTGTAGCATCTGCTACCATTCCCACATATGCATAATCGAGAGAGGAAAATGGGTTATTTGGTTGAGGATTTTTCTTCTTATCCTCTCCCCTAGCCATTTCATTGGGAACTTTCCTACCAGTGGTAGGGGAAGGGCCACAAGATTCATTCCCTTGACCACATTTATGGTTATGATGAGTTTTATTCTTCCTTATTATCTATATTTTCCATTAACTTTCTTCCTCCTAAGTAGGGGTCATTCCTTCCTTCTTATAACATTTTATTGGAAAAATTTCCATGTTCGTGACAAAAGTGGCATTTAAAAGAAATTTGATCATAGTTTATAGGATAAATGAAGGACCAACCATCTAAAGAGAGCTGAACAACTTTAGCAAAACATTTTTTAGATCTACAATTCCACACATATTCTTGTATACACATACATTGGTTCTCTTACCTGAGTTTTGTCTATATATTTTCCTAGAGCATTCCTAACATTTAGGAGGGTTTCCTTGTCCCAGTAGTGAAGAGGATGACATGACAACTTCACCCAAATAGGCATACCTGAATGAATATCATTTTCAAGATTAAAATATAGAGTCCATCAATCCAAATATGGACCTTGAGCTCCCATGAAGTAAAGCCCAATTCTGAATATGAGATATCTGTCCTCCTTTAGCTCAAAAAAGAATGTATAGAATCCTTTCCCACAAAAGACACTTTTAGTCTACCCTTTGACCAAAGGTTTCCAATTTTTGTCAACCCATTGATGCAAAGTTTTAGGGATGGCTATATCCCCATAAGCTGACCCACTAATCCTCTTTTAGCTAGACTGAGAGCAGTAGATATGGATTTAACAATGTTTACCTAAACCTTAGTGATACTTTCTAGTTTTTTCAAAAAACGTTCTTGTCTTGTTCTGACTCCCTTCAGGCTTAACTAAACTAAGGATATGAACATAGCAACATCTTTGAATCAATGACAGTTTGGAGGAGATGGAGGTGGGAGGCACGAGCATCCCTCTAATATGGAGAACATGTCAGGCCTGATGAGGATCCAAGAAGCACACAAAGGTTACAGAGCTAGTGTTTGACTACTAGACTTAAGCCACCCCTCACAAATCACTTTGTTGTCATAAGTCAATATTGATAGAAAATTTTATTTTACATTGTTTTGTTACCTTAATTTCTACATCCTTACCCATCCAAATGTATATGGGTTAGGATGATCATGAACTTCCAATCCAATTTTTTTGACTAGTTTCACTACTATGACGTTAGCTTATGAACCTGAGTTGAACAAGACATTGATCTTGGTCTCCTTAACTTGGATTTTAATATGGAAGAGCTTAGTCACCTCCTTCTCTCACTAGTTATGAAGGATACTCAGATTCACCTCCTTATGCACCAAGGTGAAGGAAATATTCTCGTCCACATCAAATTTGCTTTCCACTTGATTGCTTGAGTCTGTGGTGAGAATATTTTTTTTCTTCCCATCCTTTATCTAGTTCTTTGGGTTCAGCTCTATATGCAATTTCCGACATTTATCCTATGTGTGGACATAATTTTTTTAATGATTACAATGATTGCTAGGATCTTTGCATTAATGTGTAATGGTTATTGTCTTCTTGTCCTTCCCTCCTTTCCACTTCTTCTTCCCTTCCTTAGAATCTTCTTGGTTCTATTTCAATTTCAAACCTCTTGGTTTCCCTTTATTTTGGCCTATGTTTTCCATACATTGTTCTTGTACACAAGCCTCATCCACTATTCGTGGCTTGAACAACATCACCTTCTTTTGTAAATGGATTGTTGAATTTTTCCTTAGGCCCTAAATCTAGTCATAGGCTAATCGCACACACAAACACATTAGGAACCCTCAACCTACTAGCACTTTGCACAACATAAATCTTTAGTAGTGAAATAAATTAAGTATATAAAGATTTGAGCCCAAACATTGATTATTTTATTAGCCAATAAATCAAAGAATCATGGGGTTCCTATACCAAGGATCATGGCCCTCAATAAAAAATACAACTAGTATAAATAATATACAACATTAGGGCTTGCAGTCTGCAACATTAGATCTGCAATATTCCCAACGAAAAATAGACAAGAACAAACACATAGGTTATTTGTTGAAATAGCCCATATAGATCAACCCTTTATGCACTCGTTTCCCTTGACACCTGGGAGTCCTTTTGCCTCAGATCAGCGACTCACAAGTGCATATGCTGCTCCAAAATACACTATATACTCAACCCTAGTATATCTTCTTCTAATAATGGATTTTCCCATTAAATCACTATACAATCAACTTTCCAACAATCAATTAACTCATATCAGATTAGTCCATCAATCCACTACACACTAACCCTTGAAATGGACTTTGTTCACAACCACGTTTGTGAATAGACTTCACAATATACCTATGCAATTATCAAATGTTGAACAAAGAGCTCCTATTCACAACCTCCAACACTTCCAAGCTCCACAAGGGTCTCAACCTTCTATAGGAGGATTTGCTCCAATTTGGAGTTTCTTTAGGTCATCATTGCCCCTCCTTATTGTGTTCACATTGTCTTAAGAATTCTTGGCCCCTTACTCAACAACCTTGAGGTATCGACCTACCTGTAGCAGAGAGATTAGGGATTCAAACCTCTCAAAGAAATAAAGTAGATTCTTATTATGCTTTTGACTCCTTCTCATTCACAGATCGATGCCTTTCATATCCTTGACCATCACTCCCTTGCACTCGGTTTGCTTCAAAAGTTATTGGTTCCTCTTCTAGAGATATTTTCTTCCATAAAAATGATCCAAATCAAACTCTCTTAAAGTCTGTGGATCTCCTTCTTATTTTATGTTCACAAATGGATGACTACAATAATGTTTAGGCTCTGCCCATGGCCTTTTCTTAGGTCTCTTATACACACATCCAAGTATTTTGAGGCCCTTAGCATGCATCCTTCCAACCTCAACCTCCCATTCATCCCTACTCGACCTTCCTCTTTTAAAAGAAACCCTAGGCCTCTTTCATGGATAGATATTAGCTCCTTTTGCAGCCCTACTCAGCCTTTAGGCTTAGATCCTCTAGGGATACATCCTTCTTTCCTTCTCACACAATGAAATCCTTCTCATTGATGTGTCTAATGAACCTCTCCTAAGATCTCTTTATACTTTTCCTTGAATCACTTAGGAAGCCTTCCAGTTCTAGGGTTTTAGCCTCTTTGACCCTTAGAATATCTAATTATTTCTCATTTTTTCCTAAACCCACGTCTTGGGTCCAATACCCCTCTTTTGGGTAAATCACCCAACAAACTACTTTTTGGTGGGTTGTCCTCTCTCAGAAATACCTTTTGAGCTACCCAAAATCTAACATGGATGCGTAAACCCCCAAGATATTTGAGTACATTTAGGCTCTTGGGAGAGGTATCTAACATAATGGCTATCTTTCCAAATTTAATACTCTGCTCTTGTACACTTTTCCCTTTCCTCTTTATGAAGTAGTTGCATCAGATTCATTGGTCCTCTACATACATAATAGTGTGGCTTTGGGACTTTATGAGGGTTTTAAAGTCTCCCAGTTAGTTATTGGACGATCACCTTATACATTGAGTTTCCTTGTTTGGATTTCCCAGTAGGTTATAACATAAACCTATGAGTTTAACCTAACAAATGACATTTCTGTTCTTGATCTATGCGGTGAATGCTAAGTAGAATTCTAACTATTGCAACTTAATTTTTAAAGCATTAATATCACCTTGGTATGGCTTGATGTCCACCTTTTCTTCCATCTTAAAGAGGGAATATAAATGATTCATGACACTTGAAATTTTCTACTCCTTTTCAAGTTCTTTCCTGGATTCCTTCTCAAGATTTTCCTAATCCTCTGATTTTCCCTTTGATCTAACTGATGAGTTGGAACCCCATATTCTTTGATTCCAAGCTTGTTTGTTAGAGCCACCATAAGGAAGTTCATATTACAACTAATATTCATGACCTATTCTCCCAACCTCAAGTATCATTCCTCTGTTGGATATTGAGGGTTATTGTGAATAGATTCGTCAACTATGGTTGGGGATTTACGATTTCCTAGTTAAACTGGCTCTTAGATTGCCTGTAACTTCCCACGAGATTACCCAAAGAAATTTTTTTTGATACTAGTATGATCAGTAAACTACCATTTATATTCCATTGGACTATTCATCATAATAGATTTGATCAAAATAGATTGAAATTTATACTATGAGGGTTAATTTCCTTATATTCTAGATTTATTAAAATTTTATTTTATTTTATTTTATGTATGCATGTAATAGATAAACTATAGAAATAAAGAATGATGCAATATAATTATATACCAACCACATTGAACACAATATATGCTCTGGGAAAACCTTATAAGAGAAAACCTAGCTAGAAGGTGAAGTTTCTCTACTATTTTTTGTTTGGAATGGACATAGTGCAAGTATAAAGGAGAAGGAACTCTTTGTAGAGTTACATGAGACCTATGGCCTGATAGGTAGCTATGGACTCTAAACCCTTTATATTAAACTCTTTCACACCCACTCCCAAGTTGTTATGCTCTATCGTGGATCAAGATATAATTGAAATGAATTGAACCCCTTATCCTCCTAGTGGCTTGGTTATCACACAATATGATATACGACTAGGGGTTAAGTTTGACTCCTTTAAATCTCAATTAGAGTTTTAAAATTGACCCTTATCTTCACAGTATTCACATGGCTAGCCCCTTTTTCATGAGTAATGGGGGCTAGCATGTCATCCTCTTGAATTATGGTCATCAATCATGATAGGTCAACTTCTAGGAGACATAACTTTTGCATACAAACTCTGATTGACATCTTTCTTGCATTTTTAGAAAGGTCTCTTAGCATAGAACAACTTCATGGGGTTCAACCTTAATAAGGAAAGCAAACCTCACCCATAAAAAAAGGAAAATAACAAAAATAAATAAATAAAAATTCATTTAATGTCTCACATTTCCTCAAAAGGTTTCAAACTATGATTCTCTAAAGTGGGTCTCACTAACAAAATTGCTCCTATAAGTTGATTCCTCCAATTTTTCCAATATGAAAACATCAAGATGGATGAAAATTAGTATAATGATCTTATCTAGATCAAAATTGAAGAGTTGGTTGTACACTTCCAAATCAAGATTTGGTTGATATAGATATTTTTGTGGTCGAAACCATTTTTCCAACCATCATGTGATGTGTTTGTGGACACAAACCATTCTAAGCATGTTGATATAATGAATAATTGTTAAAATTGGAAACTAGGGCAAAACTTCATGTGGGTCATCTTATTCATGGCTGATAATATTTTTATTATATTCCTCTCATCGAGAGGTGTAGGATTGATATAAAGATCATCAATTCCAATAAGTATTCATGGAGATATGAATTTATTTTGATTATGGAATTATTATCAAGCTGAACTACAACTCATGTAGGCTCAGAAGCCCAATAGTCGCATCTATTCAAACACCAACTGTTGTGTATAAATACAAGAGGACTTTTCCTCATTTGGAATCACTCATCTCATCACATCTCTCTCTCTCTCTCTACTGCGCATAAAATAGTTTCTTCTCTACTGTGCAGAAAAGGGTCTCTCCCTCATACATGTGAAGCCGGAAGCTGCTGAAATTGAAGCTGCAACTGTAGAAGTAAAGATTGACCTAAGTGGACTAGAATATCTCCTCATATGAACTGCACTATAGGTTCATCTGAACCTCCTCTGAAAGCTGCAACTTTTGGTGGTGGAATCAAGTCAATCCAACGGACGATTTGCAAGATATCGACTGTCCTAGTTTGAAGCCGGAAGCTGCCGAAACTGGAGCTGCAATTGCAGAAGTAAAGTTTGACCTGCGTGGACTAGAAGATCTCCTCATCTGAACTACGTTGTAGGTTCATCTGAACCTCCTCTGAAAGCCACAACTTTTGGTGGTGGAATCAAGCCGATCCGATGGTCGATTTGTGAGATATCGTCTGCCCTAGTTTGATGATGAAGCCGCTAATGTTGATGTTGTTGATCTAGGGTTTGCTACTGCTGATATGAATAATATTTATTGTACTTTTTCTCTCTACTGAATTATTGAAGATAAAAGAATATTTGATCAAAGGTTTCCCCACACATTGTGGGGTTTGTCCCTGGCTAGCCGCCACATCTTGTGTCTCTTGTCTTGGCTTGTTTTCTGTTGATCGTTTAATGTTCTATCTGCACTTTACTTTATGTACATGTGATTGCTAATCTGTGGAATATAATAAGAAAAATAAGTAAACTATTATAAGCATAAAACATACCATAACTTAACATGGTATCAGAGTTGAGGTGAAGACAAAGCTCGAGCAAGAGCAAGAACAATCACCGAAGAGAAGATTGGCAAGGCTATCCTAAAGAACGATGGGATCCTCAACACTCTTTCCTGCCGAAGACAAACTCTGTGAGAAAGTTGATTATCACGGATGGAAGATGTCTATCGATCTAACCCTTGAGGATCAAGGAGTGTTGGATCATGTGAGAGGCAATATTGTTGAGCCTCCATCAAATCCACCTCATGCTACCAGGGACAAATGGAAGAATGGAGAAGTTAAACGAAGAAGATCATCCGAGACTCTATCGACAAGCACTTGGTGGCCTACATCTCTGAACTAGACACCTCCAAGGAAATATATGATAGAGTGGTGAGTTTATTTAAAGTCAATAATGCAAATCAAGTTATGTTTCTTAGAAATAAGCTGAGGGAAATCAAGAAGGGTAAAGATGAGAGTATGCAAGCATACTTCTTAAGAATCACCAAGATCAAGAACGATCTCCTATCTATTGGGGAGACTATTACTGACAGAGAATGGTACTCACAACTCTTGGAGGATTACCATTCGAATGGTACATGTTCAGACTACTCTTCTGAACAATAATGTAATTCCTGGTTTCGAGGAATTAATGGCTAGATGCACTCAAGAAGAAACAAAGGTAGAAGAGCAAGAAATGCCCTTGCCTAAAGGTCCTCCTGCTACTTTTTCTTCTCATGCTAAGAAAAGAAATAATTGTGGGTCTAAATTGAAAAGAAAGGCTGGACCTAAGGGTGGAAGAAAAGGACGATGTTAAATTTGCAATAAGGCAGGTCACTATGCAAGGGAATGTCCTGATAGAAAGGACTCTCACCATGACGATGATCAAAATCCCTCTCATGGTAATCAAAGGAATGAAAAGTTCAATAGAAAAGGTAAAAGGAATGTTGGAAATCAAGGAAGAGGGCAACCATTCAAGAAGGCTAGAAATTCCAGGTATGAATCTAACGTTGTTGACAATAAGCAGGCTGAATATTATCTACCAGCTGCTCTATCTACCTCAGCTCCTTCGGAATCAATGGGAATTTGGCTCATTGATATTGGTTCCTCAAGACACTTCATTGGTTATAAAGAAGTACTCCATAATCTGGTAGAGAAAGAAACTAACCCGGAAATTGTCCTTGGAGATGACATGAAATACCCCGCGAAAGGTGTAGGCAATGTTTCTCTCAAATTGAATCAAGGTAATACAATTCACTTACAAGATGTATTATATGTACCTGATCTCAAAAAGAACCTGGTATCCATCTCAGCAATGGAAGACAAAGGCTACAAGGTAACCTTTAGCGATGGCAAGGTACGTATATGGAAAAATAATGTTAAAGATGCTTTCACTCTTGGGTTTCAAGTTGATTCTTTATATCAGGTCGGTGGAAGTCCACTAGGTGTCATGTATTGTGACACAACTCTTCAATCCAAACTTTGGCATCGGAGGTTTGCCCACCTTCATTACAAAGCTCTACCCAATGTAAGACAGATGGTAACAGGGATGCCCGAATTCCAAGTAGAGAAAGAAGGTGTATGTCCCCGGATGTGCCGAAGGAAGCTCAAAGTGGACCCTTTCCTTCCAGTCAAAGCAAAGACCCTCCGATATATTTACAACTAGTTCACTCATACATATTTGGTAATGATGCCTGTGAACTCCTTGGGAGGATATTCATATTATCTTACTTTTACAGATGACTATTCTCGAAAGACCTGGATATACTTCTTGAAAAAGAAGGATGAAGTGTTCTCTTGGTTTTGACACTTCAAAGCCCTGATTGAGAATCAAACTGAAAAGAAGATCAAGATCTTAAGAACTGATAATGGGACTGAATATGAATTTGATGAATTCCATGATTTTTGTAAAGAGGTTGGCATCAAGAGGGAGACTACTATACCATATACTCCTGAACAGAATGGTGTGGCAGAAGGGAAGAACTACACGATTATGGAAGCTGTCCGGGCCATGTTACATGATCAAAGACTTCCGAAGTTTCTATGGGTTGAAGCTGCAAACACTGCCGTATATGTACAAAATCGATGCCCTCATCAAGCATTGGGTTCCAAGACTCTTGAAGAAAAGTTCACCGGTAAGAAACCTAACGTTTCTTATTTTAGAATTTTTGGAAGCCCTATATAATTTCATGTGTCGAAAGAGAAAAGAAATAAATTGGGTGCATCTAGAAAGAAGGGAATCTTCGTGGGCTATGGTGAAAATACTAAAGGCTATAGAATCTATGTAGCCGGTTAAAGGGAAGTCATGATTAGTCATGATGTCACCTTTGACAAAGACTTGCCTCTCAGCAAGGTGAACAATCTTCCGACTTTGAGGAGCTCTCAAGAAGCTGACACCAGGGAACCGAAAGAAAAGGATGATGAATCAATGCCTGATGTAGAAGAACCCATGGATCCGAT
>APFE031102941.1:24145-38021 GCA_000404065.3 Pinus taeda | reverse complement strand
GAAGCCGATCCTAACCTTTACTTTAAGGTTGAAGATGACAAGCCTCTCATACTGGTGTTGTATTTGGATGACCTCTTTCTAACAGGTGCATACCCTCTCATTCACAAATGTAAGAGGGAGTTGGCTTCTGAATTTGAAATGAAGGACCAAGGGCTTGAAGTGTGGCAGAAGCCAAGGGAAATTTTCCTATCTCATGGAAAATATGTGCTGAAGATTCTAGAAAGATTTGGTATGGTGGACTGCAAGCCTGTGACTACCTCGAGGATCTTAACTTTCAGAAGTTATATGGTAGTGATGTCGGACCAGATTTGGGAAATGCCTCTGAGTCTCAAAAACTCATTCACGTTGATGTTCTTGGTGAACCTTCGTTCGAACATATGTTCTGCAGTTAGCATTGTGAGCTCATATTTGGTTGAGCCTCACTAGATTGGTGTCAAGAATCTTTTGAGATGTCTTCAGGACACAATCTCTTATGGATTGAGATACACTGCTGGAAATATGAAACTGCATGATTATTCGAACGTTGATTAGGCAGGTAGTGTGGAGGATCACTGGAGCACTTTTAGTGTTGTTTCTCTTTGGATTCTGCTTTGATATAATGGATGAGCAGGAAGCAAAAGTCGGTTGCCATAAGCACCACCGAGACCAGATACATATCTACGAGTATGATCTCGTATGAAGCTGCTTGCTTGGGGAAGCTCTTCAATGAGCTGTTTGAACACATACCAATGTGATTCTCTGTAACAACCAGAGGTGGGATTCGATTATTGAGGAATCCCGTGTTCGTCGATTGCTCCAACAAATAGACATCATTTGGGATATGGTAAGTCGATGAGCAAGCAGGCTCCATCGCATTAAGATGATGTATAGGTCGATACACCTTGTCAAAGCCCAAGGAAAGATCTAATCTGTGATTTTCCCAAACGACTTGGAGTCGTGAAGAAACCCTTGTACAAGGATCCTGCATGTTGCATACATTGAGCTCTAGGAGCTCTAAGGGCTTGCGGTTCTTACTGGAGCAACATACGACCACAGGGTGCCTCACCCTCCCCTGGTGGTGCGCACTGGAACAAGATGATTCGCTCTCTTATGGGACAAGATGATTCGCTCTCTTGTGGAACAAGATGATTCGTTCTCCTGTGAGGCCTGGATTGATGTGTTCTCCATGGCGATTGTAGCAGGATTGATGTGTTCTCCTGTGAGGCCTGGATTGATGTGTTCTCCGTGGCGATTGTAGCAGGATTGATGTGTTCTCTTGTGAGGCCTAGATTGATGTGTTCTCCATGGCGATTGTAGCAGGATTGATGTGTTCTCCTATGAGGCCTATATTGATGTGTTCTCCATGGCGATTGTAGCAGGATTGATGTGTTCTCCATGGCGGCCTAGATTAATGTGTTCTCCATGGTGATTATAGCAGGATTGATGTGTTCTCCTGTGAGGACAGGATTGATTAGTTCTCCTGTTGAGGCATCCTACCCATGCAATCTGGGACTCATGGGAAGTACCTCTCATCTGATCAATGAGTAGGGAAATGAAGTTAGGGACCATTATAGTACCGATGGACGCATTTTTGTATCTACCGTACTCCCTACGCTAGGATGACCTCCATTGATCTGGGATCAATGATAGTGGTCTAGGACCAGTGGTAGGAGTTGTACCATACTATGACACTGACTTCAAGTCGGTTGAGACTGGTCTGGGACCAATGGTACATACTCTGAGACTGACTTCGTGTCAGTGCAGTACTGGTCTAGGACCAGTAAGAGTGGTACATACTATGACGCTGACTTCGGGTCGGTTGAGACTTGTCTGGGACCAGTGGTACACTCTCTGAGACTGCAATACTGGTCTAGGACAATTGGTAGGAGTGGTACTTACTATGAAGCTAACTTCGGGTCGGTTGAGACTAGTCTGGGACCAGTGGTACACACTTTGAGACTGACTTTGAGTCAGTAGAGGATGATACTGGTCTGGAACTAGTGGAGTTGTACTCACTATGATGTTGACTTCGGGTTGGTTGAGACTGGTCTAGGACTAGTGGTACATACTCTGAGACTGACTTTGAGTCAATATGATACATCCTCGATCATTTCTTCTTCTTCATAATTTGGACAAAAGCAGAGCAACGCATAATAGAGCAGAGCCATACAGATCAGTATAGGGCAAAACAAGACAAAGAAAAATAGGTAGAATAGAGCAGAGTAGGGCAAGGGTCAGGTTGTACAGGGCAGTGCATTTGATGGATGAATAATAATGACCAATAGATAGATTGCAGATGAAGTTCTCCCTAGTTGAGAGGGAGTGTTAAAATTGGAAACTAGGGAAAAACTTCATGTGGGTCATCTTATTCATGACTGATAATATTTTTATTAGATTCCTCTCGTCGAGAGGTGTAGGATTGATATAAAGATCATCCGATTTCGATAAGTATTCATGGAGATATGAATTTATTTTGATTATCGAATTATTATCAAGCTGACCTACAACTCATGTAGGCTCAGAAGTCCAACAGTCGCATCTATTCAAAGACCAACGTTGTGTATAAATACAATAGGACTTTTCCTCATTTGGAATCACTCATCTCATCACATCTCTCTCTCTCTACTGTGCAGAAAGAGTCTCTTCTCTACTGCGCAGAAAAGGGTCTCTCCCTAACACATGTGAAGCCGGAAGCTGCTGAAACTGAAGTTGCAACTGCAGAAGTAAAGATTGACCTGCATGGAATAGAATATCTCCTCATCTAAACTAAGATGTAGGTTCATCTGAACCTCCTTTGAAAGCTGCAACTTTTGGTGGTGGAATCAAGTCAATCCGACGGACGGTTTGCAAGATATCAACTGCCCTAGTTTGAAGCCGGAAGCTGCCGAAATTGAAGCTGCAATTGCAAAAGTAAAGTTTGACCTGCGTGGACTAGAATATCTCCTCATCTGAAATGCGTTGTAGGTTCATCATAACCTCCTCTGAAAGCCGCAACTTTTGGTGGTGGAATCAAGCCGATCCAACGGTCGGTTTGTGAGATAACGTCTACCCTAGTTTGATGATGAAGCCGCTAATGATGATGCTGCTAATCTAGGGTTTGCTACTGCTAATATGAATCAGATTTATTGTACTATTTCTCTCTACTGAATTATTGAAGATAAAAGAAGATTTGATCAAATGCTTTCCCCACACATTGTGGGGTTTTTCCTTGGCTAGCCGCCACATCTTGTGTCTCTTGTCTTGGCTTGTTTTCTGTTGATCGTTTAATTTTCTATCTGCACTTTACTTTATGTTACATGTGATTGGCTAATTTGTGAATATAATAAGAAAAAGAATAAATTGTTATAAGCATAGAAACATTAACCATAACTTAAACAAATAATACATTTCAAAATTTAGCATAGTTGTAATACATATTAAAAGATCATTATCTAAATAAAGATTCTTATATTTTAAGATTAAAAAAAAAAAAAAAAAAAAAAAAAAAAAAAAAAAAAAAACAGGAACGATCTCTAGTAATCCTTTCAACTTGTATATGATGTAAATCCACATCCAATTCAATCTATCTAGGGGACAAAGTCCACATGCCAATTAGAGTTTAGTTTTGCAATTTGGTTGTGTTCTTGTCCACTACATGGAGAATGAAATGAATGTATTTCACAATGTTGAGAATTTTATGAACTAGAGACGAGCTTCTTGTATATGATTATCTACATCAAGGAAACTTGGTTGACCTTCTTCATGGTAAGTTGTCATCTACAACACAAGGGTAAGGAAGATTTTCATTATTGTCTTTGTTTCTTCTCCAGAAATAAGAAAATTTATTATATTACAACCTCCATTCATAGGGAATCAATTGTACATAGAGTATTATGACAACACATGTGTTCTAAAGGAATACTAAGAATTCTCTGTGGGAAGATGTTAGATCTAATGCATGTCTCATCCTCAATGGTTTTTCACTACCACAAATTTTGAATTTTTTTTTGGGACACAAAGGAACAATTTTGGTATCATGTTTTTACATTGGAATCACATTAGTACATTCAATCTCACATACATATGATGCATATTTTATTTATTTGTTATACACTATTATATAACATTTTTTACTTTGATGCCAATCTATAATATGATTTTTACTTGATTATTTTGGGATATAATGATTCCTTGTGAAGCACTTCTTCTTGCATGGCTTGTTTTCCTATAGCAAAGGTTTGGAAACAAATGTATTGTTCCTTAGAGATTCATAGATAGAGTTGAGTACGAAAAAATTCCTATCGTTAATGGATGATATGTAGTTTAATATTATTCGCTGGATTAAGATAATACAAAGACTTTCATTTTAAAAAAAATATTCGAGAAGCAAACTTACTAAATCAAAGTTATTGATATCTAGTCTTTGAGAAGAAATTCAAGGGGTTGTTGATGATGGTAGCATTGGATAGGTGCTTTCACATAAGTCTGTGTTTAGACTCGTGGAAGTCCCCCAAAACCTTCAACTGTAGAAGATTACTCTAATTAAAGGATTTACTAAAGTAATTACTTTTTATAAGAAAAATGAGTTTAATTTAAAATAATAATAATAGTAATAATAAAATAAAAATAAATAAAATAATAAAATAAATAATAAAAATAAAAATAAAAATCAGTTAGTGAATTAAATGAAATCTCAATCATTGATCTCAAGTGATTTGAGATCTAATCTCAATCCTCAATCACTTTGGAGATTAAGGTTATGGATTTAATAACTCAATCTTATAAAAAGAAGGTTAAGCAAAGGAAAAAGAAAAACAAGAGACAATAAATGGTTGAATCATTAAAAAATTCTCACGAAGGGTGAAAAGGACTTTCATCTAGATATCAAGTCCAAGGGAAGAGAGTGCAAGTAGGTAGCAATAAGAAGAAGAAAACACAGTAGCTAGAAATCGAAAAATAGATTTCTAGGATGCCAAGTAGCATTTGTAAATTGTATATGACAATAGGTACGGTGGCATCTATGTGGTTGTACAACAAATAGCCACATGAACATACATGGTGACAATTTTACAGACACATAGTTGAACATTCATGCGACCACACAACATACAATCATGCATGTTTATATAAATGTATGTTTGTATAAAATATTGTACAATGAGTAACAATTAGGAAGTTGTTTCCAAAAAAAAATTGAGGGCAATCCAAATCATACAAGTGCCCAATAAATTCAGATATATATATATATATACATGTATTCTAAATTTAATTAATGAACAACAAATTTGAAAATATAAATTTCTATATGTGCTAACTCATTTTGCTTTAGCTGATTTTTATTTTATTTACCAATTAAAATCCTAGCTACACATTCTATTCAATAATCTACTATTTAACTTAATTTACGTCTTAGGAATTACTAGGTAGTATTTTTCCTGTTGGTTAGGGTCAGGGGAAATCTAAGTTTGAGTCTGGGAAGAAATCTAAGACCCAAGTCTAACAGGGCTAGGGCTAGAAGGCAAAGCAATGCCTAAACAGGAAAGATAAGCAAAGGCTACAAACACCATTAAAGTTTACGTTCATGGCTCTCAATCCAAGTTGAATGCAGTAGGTCGTAGACCCTACATCATCGTAATTACACTATGAATAAACACGCCAATCAAAAGGGGTAGCGGTGTTGCAAGGCATCATTCTCTATTGGAAAGATCAAATGTCTAGGAGGTGACATGTTCTAGAATATGAATTGGGCTATGAGAATGAGGTGACCAACCAGGCTAGAGTCGTTAAATGTTAATATGATGGTAAGTGCACTTATCACGTAACTATTCCTAACATACCAATTTTCATAGACCTAAATCATTGAGATTTAGTAAATGACAAAGTCTTTTTGCCATTAACTATGGAAAAATATGATAAAAAACTCTATGACTTAATTTTTACTATTATTTTTATTTATTGGTAGAAAAATATTCAATTATACATATATTCTAAATGTTACTTCATTTATTAGTTAATTTAAATTAATTTAAATAATAAAGATTTATTTTAATTTTAGATCTACTAAGCTTCGAGAGGGATCAAATCTCTTAAAATACAAACATATTTTAGAGTGAAAAGAGATTTGATTCCGCTTGGTAGATCTAGATGGAACTAGACTAGTCTTACAATTAAACAAATCATAAAAGATTATGATTTAACAATTAAGGAAAAAATGAATGATTAAATGTTGAATTACGCCTCTCCAATCCAGTACAGGAAAGATGTGTGTAATGTATGTAAGTAATGTAATATAACTAAGATTGTCAACATTTATTAAATGTTCGGGAAAAATATATATAGGAAAAAAAACAAAACTAAAACATATATGTAAAATGTAAAATAAAATGTAAAAGCTAAAATGCAAATGTAAAATGTAAACCATAAAATCCATATAGATTAAAATAACAAATTAGTAAAATCATATTTAAATTTAATTAATAAGTGCATACATACTTAATCTTTACAATAAATTTACAATATAACAAGATTTTTAATAATGCATATTTACCACCACTTTACCATAAATATTATTAACTTGTAAATAGATATTGTTATAATACTATGGCTTATCAATAATGAATGCTCAAAAACTATATTTAAATTTAATTAATAAGCACATAAAAATTTAATACTTACAATAAACTTACAATATAACAAGATTTTGATCATACATATTCACTCACAGTTTACCATAGATAATATTAACTTGTAAATAAGTTTTGGTACTATATCATAAGTCAATACCATGGCTTTTCAATACCATATACCTAAAAACCATAACTCATTTCACAATCAAAATAATGTAATTTATAACATTTTCCAATTAAATAAAAAATTAAAATAAATTTTAAAAATAAATAAAATATATATTAAATTTTATGAAAAGAAAATTATTTAGAATTTTTATTTTAGAAAAAACTTTATTAAATATATAAATAAATATTAATCATTAATGGAATAAAAATAAAAAAAGTTACTTCGTGATCCAGTAATCAACAAGAAATATTGACACCATGAATTCTTACCTTAAAATAATTTAAGAGTAAAATATTTCTTAATGTAAATGGAACCTTAAAATAAAACAATTTTTTCCTTTATAAATATTATAATTAATAATTTTATTTAAAAATTAATAAGAAAAATATTATTAGTTTTGAGAATGAATAATAATATATGAGTTGTAGGTAATTTGTGTGAAATTGAGTGAAATTGAGGTAGATGTTAGTAGAGGAGAGCTCTGCAACTTAAACGAGCACTGAAGTTAACGCTAGGGTTTTGCATTAGGGTTCCATGGCGAGATGTGCAGGGGGGAGCGTCGCTCCCTCCTACAGTCAGGTAGTCACAGAAGGAGGCAAGGAAGCAGGAAGGAAGCATTTCAAAAAACCGTTGGGAAAGATTTCAGAAGCCATAGGCAAGGAGACAGTTGAAAGAAACGAATCCCGGGATCAGGAAGGGAATCAATAGAAAACTAGTAAAGAAAAGGAGAAGGAAGGCAGTAATGGAAAAACGACTTCCACAATAACTACGGGAGTTTGCAAACCCAAATCAAGCATCATTCCCCGGGTCATATTGAGTGATCCTGTGATTCAAGCGCACAGGGACCATATGAAAGAACATGTGATCATCTGCAAGTTCATGGGGTTATGACCAACGGAAAGGGCTTTACACATCTGGATTAGGAGCCATTGGAAGCCAAAGGAAGAAATACATCTACACCTGGGTTCTAAGGGCTTCTTCATAGTGGTGTTCGTGAACCTAGAGGACAAAGACAGAGTGTTTGAAGGGGGGCCTTATTTCTATGCTGCGACAAGACTCTATATGTGGCCATGGATGATGAACTTTGTCCCGGAACATGAAACATTTACATCTGTACCGGTTTGGATCAAACTATATTCACTACCTCTAGATTACTGGCTACCAGAATCTTTGAAAACCATAGGCAACAAGCTGGGGAATTTTCTAAAGATATCAGAGACAACTCTCAAAGGTAAATACACCTCGTTTGTCCGAATATATGTGGAAATGGATCTATCTGAAGCCCTTCCGAAAGCAATAATTTTAGAGGTATATGATGAAGATTGGGTGCAAACGGTGGACTATGAGCACATACCTTTTAGATGCCGCAAATGTCATGAAGACGGCCATCTGTTTAGAGACTGCCCAACAAACAATATGGAAGGCAATGGGAAAACATCGTTGGATAGAGATCACGAGGGTTTTACCAAGGTTGGGGCCAAAGGGAAAGGAGGTAAACGGCCACACAAAAAAAGCAGTGAAGACAGAAACACAAGACACAATAGTTTCAAAATCCTAGAGGAAGTAGAGGAGAATGTGAAGACAATCCAGGACAAGGAGAATGCATCCAAGGAGCAGGAAACAGAAGCTGAAATCGAGGATATCATAGAAAACAGCCAGCAGAAGGAGGATCTACCAAGCTGCATGGAAATCAGTAAAGATCATGAGATGACTCCAAGTGAGGCAGGAATAGAGGACCATGAACTACAAGAGATTCTAAGTAGGGAAAATCTAGATCTAGAATTATTTTTGGAACAATGTAGGAACAAAGGAGTGGAATCCTTACCAAAATAAGACTATGATCGAGTTCAACAACTCTTTCTATGTAGGGCACAATCGAAGGGAACTGGTGTCAAAAGAAGCCACGAAAGCCAAGAGCAAAGGGGGGTCAAAACTATGGAAAACTCACAAGCACAATCTCCAAAGAACTCAAGAAGGAAAAGATGAAGGAAAAGACAGAGTGAACTGCTAAACGAATGTGGAAAACTACTAAATAACTCAGGTAAGATGAAAGATCTTACCAACTATTCCTTTACTAACCTTTCTTAATGAAGCTTACAACATGGAACATTAGAGGTTTAGGTAGTATAAGGAAACAAAGGAATCTGAGGAACAGAATTAAGGAAGAAAAACTAGACATGGTCTTTATTCAGGAGACAAAATGTTCAATGGAGAAAATAAGAGAAATTCATAATAATTGGTTAATCAAGTATGAGTATTTAGAGGTCAAGGCAGAAAACTCAGCAGGTGGGATTCTTACGCTATAGGATCCATAGAAATTTGGAATCCTGGATGCTGAAGCTTCCAGGAACTATCTATCTTTGGTGTGCAACCCAGTAGGTGATAAGGAAACATATATGATCACAAATGTTTATGGACCTCAGAAGCAGGTAGATAAATTCCAGCTTCTTAACTCCCTGGGAAATCTAAGAGCACGATATCCTAATACGCCTTGGAGAGTTGCAGGTGATTTCAATATGATAAGATCTCTTTCGGAAAAAAAAGGAGGCACTAGACAGCTAGGCAGAGATTCTGAAGCCTTCCAATATTGCATCACGAACATGGGACTAGTGGACATAGAGACAATAAATGGAACCTTCACATGGAACAAAAAAAGGGGAGGGGCTTCTCAAGTGGCTTCAAAACTTGATAGATTTATTGTCTCTGAGGATCTCCTCCTCACAGGACCAGCAATCACAGTGTCCATTCTGCCCTTTGGAGGTTTGGATCATTGGCCAGTTCAGCTAGAAGCTACCTTTATGGGCACTCCAAGGAACAGGCCCTTCAGGTTCGAGAATGCCACTAAAATGTACATGCTCCAGCAGAGACTGGGATATATTAAATCCAAACTTAAAGCTTGGAACAAAAAGGAATTTGGTGATATCCTCAAGGCTAGAATTGAGACTGAACAGAAACTCCAGGAAATTAATCAGATCAATATCACAGAGGGCTTCAATGAAGAGAGGAAAAATCTAACTAATTCTTTGCAGGAAGAATGGGAGGAGTGATGCTTACAAGAGGAAACTTTCTGGAGATAGAAATCCAGGATTCAATGGATCAAAGAGGGAGAAAGAAATACTAAGTTCTTCCACAAATCCACTATGGCTCACAGGGCATGGAATAGAATCACAAAGATTAAGGATTCTCAGGGTGTTGAGCTTGTCTCCCACAAGGACATGGAATCCAATCTAGTACAACATTTCTCTAATATTGCGAAGGAGCCATTGGAGGATAGGTCTAGGTTCATTAATCAGATTACCCAGTATATCCCCAAGTTAGTCACTAGAGAGGACAACCACAATCTCAATAGGCCAATCTCGGAGGAGGAGGTCAGTGAGGTGATCAAGGAAATGCAAAGTGGAAAAGAACCAGGCTCAGATGGTTTCAATGTTGATTTCTTCAAAGCCTGCTGGGACACAATCAAACAGGATATCCTCGAAGTTGCGAAAGATTCAAGAAAATACAAAAAAATTCTGAAAGCTCTGAATGCTTCCTTCATAGTTTTAATCCCCAAAAAGGAAAATGCCATGATTCCGGATGGATTTAGACCTATAGCCTTATGTAATGTGGTGTATAAAATCATCTCCAAAGTGGTAGCCAATAGACTCAAGCCCCTACTACCTTCCCTCATCTCGAAAGAGCAAACATGCTATGTGGAAGGATGGCAAATTGTCAACAACATCATCCAAGCACATGAGGTGGTACACTCTCTCAAAAGCAACAAGCAAGCAGGCATGATTATTCAGTTGGATATTTCTAAAGCCTATGACAAACTCAGCTGGTCTTATATCAGAGCTACTCTGAAAGCATATGGCTTTGACCAAAATTGGATAAGATGCATCATGGCACTAGTCACCACAACCAGCTTGTTCGTTTTGCTTAATGGAGCCCCTTCAAACACATTCACACTTTCCAGAGGGCTCAGACAAGGCGATCCGCTCTCCCCTTTCCTCTTTGTTCTCATGATGGAAGGACTAGGCAGGGCAATCAGAAGGGAAAATGTTGAAGGTCGTATTCAGGGGATCAAGCTCAACTCGGATGGAGAAGCTAATACTCACCAGAAATTTGTGGATGACACTATGCTACAGGGCATACCCATAGTTAGGGAAGCAAGGGAAATCAAAGATATCTTAAACAACTTTGCTATGGCAGTAGGCACAGAGGTAAACCAAAACAAGTCCAAAGTTTTTTTCTTTAACACAAATATTGCTATATAGAGAAACGTTACCAAAATTCTGGGTTTTCAAAGGGATCAGTTACCTTCCAAATACCTTGGCATTCCTCTTACTAATAAACCTCTCAGCAAGAAAATTTGGTAACCAATTTTAAATAAACTTCAGGACAAAATCAGAAAATGGACTTGCAGATCTTTAAACTTAGTAGGGCATCTTGTGCTCACACAAGCGGTCTTACAAGCTATTCCCATTTTCATTTTTGCGGTTATCCCTGCACCTCAAGGTATTAAGCAACAGATAAGGAACATTCAAAGGGACTTTCTATGGGGTAGAGGGGAAGAGAAAAAAAAGTGGGCCTTAGTTGCCTGAGACAAGATCTGCAAGCCCAAAAGCCATGGTGGCTTGGGGTTGCATGATCCAGAAACTCTTAGTAAAGCCTCGGGAGCTAAGCTTTGGTGGCAATGGATCAAGAAGCCGAATGCCCCCTAGGCAAAGCTCTATAAACAAAAGTACGCTAATCAATGGCAGGAAAAGGATCTTATTAGAATGTCAAGACAAATCATAGGATCACACATTTGGAACCTTGCTTAGGAGAACAAAAGCATTGTTCAGCAGCATTGTTTTTGGGAAATCCGAGTAGGGGACCGAGCTCGATTCTGGGAAGACAGCTGGCAACAGGAATCCATCCTCAATAGGATTGACTTGGCAGCCCTCAAGAGAGACATAGATAACAAAGGCCTATTAATGGTAAAAGATTTCTAGGACCAGGGAAGGGACAATGAAAAATGGGGGAAGTGGAAGGAACTAAGTTATAGTGATGAGAATCCTTTGAAAGCCATGGCAGAGGATCTCACCATGGACTTAAAGCACAGACAGATTCTGGTTTCCTCCTCACACGACCAATTAAGATGGGGGAAGAATAACGAAGGTAACTTTAACCTCAAAGAGGCTAAACAAGCAATCACAAGATTCAACTGTGTAAATGTTGATAAAGTCTGGAAGGAACTATGGCAAACTCCTCACTGGATAAAAATAAAGCTATTTATCTAGCTTGTGCATCTAAAGAAGATCCTAACTTGAAGAAAACCTCCTAAAGAAAGGTTTCATTGGCCCTTCCAAATGTCACCTATGTGGTTCACATGAGGAAACGATTGAACACTTGCTCAACCTCTACTCCTTTTCTGCTAAGATTTGGGATTGGGTGGCCTCTAGCTTCCGACAAACCGACAAGGACGGGCTTAGTATATCCAACACCCTGAAGAACTGGAGGAAGAACTTCTCAGAAAATGAGATCATCAACAAAGCCTAGATTCTAGTACCAGGCTTTGTTATCTGGAATGTTTGGAAAGAACGCAATAGGCAGATCTTCACAGATAAAGCTACCGAACCCCAGCATATAATCAATCAAATTCTAATTCAGCTTAAAGAAAAAGTGAAAAGCCTTTTGAGGACAATTCCCATGAAACCTCCTCTGCCTCACGAGGAGATTATTATTCTTAATTTGGGTCTTCAATCCATCAATCCTCAAGGAATAAGGAAGGAAGTGAGAACAATCAGCACAGGGGTCAGAGATGGCAGCCCCCTCCTCAGGGCTTCTTCAAAGTAAACATTGATGGAGCTTTTAAAGGTAATCTGGGGGAAGCTGGCTTTGGGGGCACAATAAGAGATGCTCAGGGGCACATAAAATACATCTTCCATGGCCACTTGGAAAAGGGTACCAATAACATGGCTGAACTGCTGGCTTTAGATCATTGCTTGGAAATCCTAGTGGAGGCAAATTTACAGAATGTTATCATTGAAGCAAATTCAGATTTAGTCATCAGAGCAGCCAAGAAGATTCACAATGGAACTTCGCCAGATAAAGTGTTGAAGTGCTAGAAGTTGCTGCAGGTTTTTCATCGTATCCACTCTCATTTGCAGACCCTTAAAACAATTAGATTTGTTCATGTTAGAAGGAAGGCAAATATACTTGCAAATCGGTTGGCCAATGAAGGTGTGGCCAATAAGGATAGGGATTCTTGGCAGGCATGGGAGTTGTTACCCGAAGGGAAATTGTGAGAGGACTGTTTCACCCTAGCAACCAAAGATTGGGATTTATGGATGAACAGTGTTGATCGTAGGGATACGAGAGAAAGGAGTGAGGATGACATCACCTAATATGTCTACAATTATGGGTTATGGTTGTTCTCCAAAATTTTGTTATCTCTTGGATGACTGATAAAGGTGTCAAGTTGGGCAATGATGGAGAATGAACTGCCTAGGTGTATCTGGATCAACGGGTTTCTGTTGGTGACTCCGGACAGAAGGCTCAGCAAGGGCTTCATGAAGGTTCTGGTTTTTTTGCGAAACCACGAACTCAATACCATAAGTGGTACTTCGCACGGGACTCAAACTGTATCTGGTATTCTGGTAGGTGCATGTGATTCCACTCAGTGGGAAACACATGGCATCAAGAGGTAAGAGAAAACTGCTCTCATCGTGCGGTTATCCTCCACGCTTCTTGTCTGTGCGATATTCCCGATAACCGTTGGATCGGGATTATGTATTCAATGGCTGGGATGGGTCATGCTTGTCGCCTTAGGGTTCCGGACCTGTTGCTGTTTATTGAACCCAGTTTAGGGCTGCGGTCGGGTCCGTGTGTTAGGGGTTGTGGAGTCCAATGTGGGTCCCTGTATGGGCCCCGGGCTTTCCATGAAACCATGAATACAAAACCCCATAACTGGATTTGGTATATCACGCGGGACATGGCTTGTATCTGGTATTGTAGTAGATGCATGCGATTCCATTCAAGGGGTAACATGTGGCATCAAGAGGTGAGAGAAAACCGCTCTCATTGCGCGGTTAACCTCTATGATTCTCGTCCGTGCGATATCCCTGCTAGCCATTGAATCGGGACTTTGCTTTCAACG
>APFE031102941.1:0-15249 GCA_000404065.3 Pinus taeda | reverse complement strand
GTGCAAGGCTTGTCAAAGTAAAGGAAATTCCTGTTTTGGACCCCAAGAAGAGCTTGTTCAACATCAAGGCTGAAAAGGTTGTAAGGTTCTTCTACTTCAAAGTTAATACAAATAAGTTGGTTTTTCTCAATAAGTTGTTGATTTATGGTTTATTTTATGGATTCCTTGATCACCATAATAGACATGATTTATGATATTTGCTATGCAGGTGCTATTTAATGTTTGCTTGTTTGTGATTGCAGGTCCTCAACGATAACTCTTTCGAACGATTAAAGGATGGCTACTACAAACAAGCATTGGATCTAAGGTAGGGTCTTAACACCTTTATAGTGTTTATTTACAAATCATATATGTCTAGAGAAAGATAGATTTGTTTGTCCGTTTGTCGCTAGACTATCTTCTAATACTAGGGAGATCGGTCTTGTCCACAAGATCGATTTATCCGGCCAACAGGAATTGATGGGTAAGCCGAAGCTGCAATGGCCAACTATCTAGTTGAAGATGGTGAATCAGCAGAAGATCGTTCATCTAGGAAGATTGTCAATTATCACAGTAGACATTGATGGAGTGCTCACTAACACTGACTTCAAAGTGATTGAGATTTTGGATGATAGTAATCCATACCCCGTGTTACTTGGATTGGATTGGGAATTTAATAACATGGCTATAATTAACTTGAAGAAAAGGAAAATGATCTTTGAAAGCAATAATATGAGATTTATTTTTTTATTAGACCCATCATATGGAGTGAGACATACTGAACATGTCAGAGAATAATACAGTGCATATGACAGCGACAACATTTACCGGATAACAGCAAAAGAAGAAGAATGGATTAACCCTACTGTAGATGGAAAACTCACTTGTGAGAAAGATAGTTCTTGCACCTCAAATTCAGAACAAGAATTGGAAAACTGGTAGAACAGGTTGCATGAAGTGTCTACAAGGCACTGTGCAATGATCACTAAAGTAGAACATTGTATGATAGTTGAGGTACATGGTTTACCTTTATATGATGGTTTTGGTGATGTAAATGTTTTCTTTAGAGATTATGAAAGATGGGTACCTGAATGTCAAAGACTAATACCTTTGGATCAAGCATTGAAAGCTACTCTTTCTAGATGGCGGGGTACTCATAAGAAGAATATAGGAGATTGGAAAAAAAGTTAAAGTTTAATGTGGGTAAGACTTAGTCAAGTAGAAACAAAGCTTGTAGACATGTATGATGGCCAGAATGATCCTAGAGACCACATACAGCTTTGTATGACAGCGTGGGGAGAAATTTTGCGTGAAGAATGGGTGCATGGCTTCATCCATACCTTGGAGACAATTCCTCATAATTGGTATCTAGAAACTAAGCTTCGACCTAGTACCGATACTTGGGTAGAAATGGTTGATGGATTTATAATGACATTCATATTTGAAGATTACTATCCACATATTGATGCAACCCTGAATATAGTCAAGAAGAATATTTTTGAAAACGAAGTTCCAGTTATCTAGAAACCTAATTGGGCTGCGTAGATACGCAATGTAATGGAATTCTATAATCTCATTGTTGAAGAGGATGAAGATCCTCGCAATATTGACATCGGGGAATTAGAAGGTCATCGTGAAGTAAATGGACATGAGATAGAGCCTGATATAACGAAGCCATTGAATATGAAGAAGGTGAATAGGGTCAGAGGCTGAACCGAAGTATGCAACAATAGGAGATTACTTGGACAAAGACATGGTCAGCAAGATAACATATCTCTTGCATGAATATCAGGAGTTGTTCCCTACTAAGTTTTCAGATATGAAGGGCATATTAGGAGATTTGGGAGTCGTAAGTATTCCTCTGAAGTCGGATGTGAAACCTATCAAGCAGAAACCTTATAGACTGAATCCAAAATACAAGGAGAAGGTGAAATAAGAATTAGGCATAATGTTAATAGGTAGGATAATTCAACCTGTCGAAGAGTCTGAATGGGTAAATCCCATGGTGGTTCAAGAAAACAAGGCAAAAGGGGAAATCAAAATTTGTTTTTACTTAAGGAAATTGAATGATGCATGCATACATTACCCCTTCCATACACCATTTATAGATGAAGTATTGGACAATGTAGAAGGATAGGAGGCCTATTATTTCACAGATGGCTTTTCAGGATACCATTAGATCATAATTGTGCTAGAATATAGACATAAAACAACTTTTGTGATAGAGTGGGGTTCTTATCAGTACACAATGATGCCTTTTGGATTGAATAATGCACATGCTATATTTTCCAGAGTTGTAATTGCATCCTTCAAAGAATACATACACAATTTTATGGAAGTATACTTCGACGATTGGACAGTCTTTGGTCTATTAAAGAAGGATGTGGCAAGCTTAAGGTTGATTTTGGATACGTCTAGGCAGTACTAGATCTCATTGAACTTGAAGAAGTGCATCTTTTGTGCACTATTTGGTATATTGTTGGGACATGTAGTTTGTAAGCAGGGATTAATGGTGGATCTCACGAAGATCGTAGTTATTGTGAACCTATCAGCACCAAAAACAATGAGACAAATGCGCACGACATTAGGACACACTAGCTACTACATAAAATTTATAAAGGGGTACGCACAGATAATTGTGTTGATGGAGAAATTGTTGAAGAAATATGTGACTTTTCAATGGAGCAAAGAGTGCCAGAAGAGCCTAGATGTACTGAAAGAGAAGATGGTAATTGTGCCTATTCTAGTTTTCTCATATTGGAAGAAGGAGTTCCATGTACATGTCGATGCATCTTGAAGAGCATTGGGTGTAGTGCTAACGTAGCCATGAGCAGGGAAATGGATCATACCATAGCATTTGAAAGCAAGAAACTTCCCAATATGGAAAAGAACTATATCACGATGGAAATAGAGGGATTAGCTATGGTGTATGCATTACAGAAGTTAAGACACTATTTGTTTGGGGCAAATTTCAAAATTTTCACTAATCACTCCACCTGAAATATTTGGTGAATGAGTCTATTTTAGGAGGAAATATTTGTTGATGGTTGGTATTATTCTAGGAATATGACTTTGAAGTTATAGTAAAGCGAGGGAAATTGAATGCGGGACCTGATCATCTATCAAGAATAGAGACAAGAGAAGAAACCACGAATATCAAAGATAACCTGCCTGATGCATAGTTATTCACAATTAGAGTCATAGATGACTACTTCATGAATATCTAAACACAGGAATGGCGCCCACGGAGTACACTATGAAGCAAAAGGAGTTGGTTGTTCAAGAAACTGATTTTTCGTTGATTGTTGGACACTTTTACAAAATGGGACTGGATGAAGTATTGTGCAGATACGTCCATGAACATGAACGACAGAGTATTCTAACAGAAGCTTATGGAGGAGTCGCAGGTCAGCACTATACAGGAAATCCATTGTGCAGAAAACCTTGAGAGCTAGGTTATGGTGACCCATGGTATATAAGGATACAAAATAATTTTGTCAAGCATGCGATGTATGTCAAATAACAGGAAATCCATCTAGAAGAGACAACATGACACTAGTGCCACAGGTATCCTTGTAGGCTTTTGACAAATGGGTTATGACTTTGTTAGACCTATCAATCAGCCAGGAAAGAAGATTGGTGTGAGGTATATAATCATTGCAACTGATTATTTGAAAATATGGGTTGAGGCACAACCAGTGAAGGATTGCAGCGCATACACTGTTGTGAAGTTTACCTTTGAATATATATTGTACAGGTTTGGTTGTCTGGAGATCTTGATGAGTGACCAAGGCACACATTTCTTGAACAAGACCATTGAAGCACTAACTAAGGAATTCCAAGTTTATCACCAGAAGAGCACTTCTTATCATCCTTAGGCAAATGGAATAGTGGAATATTTCAATAAGATTTTGGAGAATGCATTAACCAAGGTATGCAATGTGAATAGAGATGACTCGGATTTGAGAATTTTAGTGGTGTTGTGGGTATATATAATAACATGCAAGAAATTGATAGGGCAGACACAGTTTAGGTTGGTATGTGGACAAGAGGCAATTATGCCTATGGAATAAATTGTGCCAAGTTTGAGAATTGCAACTGTTACAGATATTGTAGACCCTAACATTATGAAGGAAATCATGTCATAAATACTATCTCTAGAAGAAGACAGGTTCATAATAGGGTTCCATCAGCAAGTACATAAAGTAAGGGAGAATTATTGGCATGACAGGAATATCAAGAAGAAGGCATTTCGAGAAGGAGATCTTGTATTATTATATGATAGAAAATTCATGAAGTTCCCAGGAAAATTAAAAAAAACATTGGTTAGGACCATATATCATCAAGCACATCTCTGATGGTGGTGCAGTTCATCTCGCGAATTTTAATGGTCAACTAATTCTGAGATGCGTGAATGGTAGAAGATTGAATATATACAGGGACAACTCTATCCTTGGAGATTCACACTAAAAATTGAAGAGAAGGAAGTCTTAGTGCCACCTACAGTTGAAAGTGGGCACGAGACTATAAATTACTCTACAGAAAAGGACTTCGCTGAAGGAATATTACTGTGCAATACTCAAGATATTATAAGTCCAAAGGAGTTGCAACAAATAAAAGGTGATTGCGTTATGAGGGAAGGTTCGTCAAAGTTGGCCGGAAATATGACCGTTGGAAGGAAAAAACTACCATTAAAAAGAAAGTGTCATTAAGGAACGTGGGAAAAGAGCATTTATGAAGAACAGTTGGTTGTATCTAGCCCCATACCCGCATTAAATAAGAAAATATTGAAGTAATAATGAGGCTGGACTTCAAATTTGTTATAAAAACCATATCCCACGCCACATTTGACACTTTGTTGTCTAGAGAAGTTGAGAAATTGCATAGAAGAGAGTTATTGTATGTTTGAGAGGAATTTTGTATGTTTGAGAGGAATTTTGAAGAACTTGTTGGAATATTTGTAGAGAAAGGACTAGCGGGTATTATGGGGGCACAAGGAGCGAAGGTACCCATGTCCCCAAGATGCTAGAGGTCATTGAGAAAGTAGGTACCCACAGAACCACAGCCACAAAATAAGCAAGAGGAGAGACCAATTGAAGTCTCTGGGGCGGAACTCAGAACATCCCTAAGAAAGAAAACACAGACGGAACTCTACATGAAGAACAAAGAAGATAAGGGGAAGAAGTCAGTGCATAAAGGAAAGAATTCGATATAGCAAAAGGTGCATCAACAGATCAACAATAGTGAAGAGGAGGTTGAATTTAAATGCATGCAGATAGAGGATGAAGAGATTCTCGCTACTCCCACCTTACATGCCACCAAGAAAACCAAACACCAAGCCGATTAACGAGATCAAGGATGGAAAGTTTGACGTGTTCACTCTGTTATAGCCATAGGAAGTGTCACTTGATGGCAAAGTTTTGGGAGTATCCCCTAGCTAAAGATGGAAGACTGGGACTTTAAAGATCATAGAAAATACCCTCAATTTGAGCCAATTAGATATCTGAAGCAGGTTTGGTTCCCAGAAAGTGGAGTTACAAGGTTGGAGTTGTTCTAGTGGGTTGTATGATTGTAGAGAGCGAGGCTCTTGAATATGTTAATGTGCCACACTTTGGCAAAAGCACATCTAGTACAATCTTTTTATAGAAGCTCCCAGCAGTGGTACATGATGGATGCATTTAGCTAGGGACGAGGATACCCATTGATGACATGTTAATCAGAAAAATTACAATGTTGTCCCATCATGGAAAAGACCTCGCAAAAGAATTTGTGGGAAAAATTAAGGATAAGGAGATGGCACAAATGATGAAATAAAAGTTTAGATTAGTGAAAAGGTTGCGTTGATATGACATCAATTCCATTAATGACCAAGGGGTGTGTTTTTACGCGCACATCTTGGTAAGTAAGATAATGAGGAAGTGCAGGGCTAGTGAGGTGCCTGCAGCTACAGTATCTTCGGTTGCGCAGTGCAGCGCAGGAGTCTAGTTTAACTGGGTTTCCTATCTATTTAAGGAATTTTTTACAAACTACAGGCAAGCATAGAAGAAGGAAATACATTCCACTACACTTGGCTATTAATACTCATTACGTTGATTGTGTGGAAAGAACCAAAAGACTCGCAATTTCCATCTATCGAGGTGGATTTTTGTGAGGAAATGAGGTATGCCTCCCTCTATTTTACTAAGGAGACGAAGATTGCAACAAAAAATAGGATTTTCTTTGTGGTTTTGTCAATGGATCTACACATGGTGGTAAATCAGCATCCAAGGCTGTCACCTAGTTTGTATAAGTAGTATTGTCACATTGCATATTTCAAAGTAGACTTCCACAAAGCTTATGTGAAGGCAACAAAGGGCCCAACTGAGACATGGCACCCATTTCCATACTGAGTAACTGAATATGATTTTCTCATCGTAGTATAGCAATGGCCGGAAGAATTGATGACCCCACCTAGTGGAGTGGTTGGAACAGAGAGTGGTACCCCACAGGATGCAGGTACAAGTGGAAAGGATGCCGAGGTGGAAAGAGAGGAAATAGAGAAGGACCATGAGAAACCTCTCAGTGATGTAGGAGTATTATAGGAATCACCTTTTATTATTAGAAGGAGAGACACAAAAACTGTGGCAAGAAATAGGAAAAGCAGAATGTGGATAAGTCCAAAGGCGTAGAAACACTTGTCTTCATTGATGGGGATATCGACAAGATCAGAGAAAAGGTCCAGGAGATCACAACAAAGACTTGGGATAGAATTGATTATATATGTAGAACAAACTTGACTAAAGTACAGAAGGGCATCATGGAACTAAAGGCATTATCGCAGGTAGAAAAACAACCAGAACAAAGAGCTCAGTCACTGCAGGTAGAGAAAATAATAGAAACACAATTTGGCATTAGAATTGTGTAGGTGCTAGTTGGGGAACTTCACTGGTACTCACCAGAGGACAAAGAATGAGCCAAAGAATGGAAGAATGTTAGCATAAATATTTTCACATTGCCCATTCAGATGTTGCACAAATTCCATCAAAGTTTAACAACTTAGTTGTAGGAGCGGTAGAAGTGAACCTCGGTGATGACGATGCAGACGGAAAAGACAAAAGTTGCACTAAAGAAGCAGTTAGAGGAGGTGTCTAAGCAAAGAGACGAAGCATATCATTGAAAATAACAGTTGGGTCAAAGACTCCGCATTTTGAGGACCAGAGCATGCAAAGCCCACGAAGTTATATTCATCACACAGTGTTTTAGGGGCTTTGGGGTGGGTCAAAGCCCCTAATTTTGTAACGGGTTTTGGGTATTAGTCATTGTTTTTTCAGATCAATGGTGTGTGGACCATGGTCTTGTAGTAGGGAATTCTATATAAAGACGATGTAATACTTTGTCAAATAAGAAATAGAAGAACTAAGCATAGATTTCTCGTATTCTTTGTCTTGAGTCTGTATTTTTGGGGAAGGCTCCATAGCTGAGTGTGTGGAGGCCTTGAAGAGTCTACAACTGAGTGCACAAACCAACTGCAGTTGGTTGCGCAAGTTAGGGAAGAGCATGTATTGAAGATCTTTATTAATAAAGAAGAAGTTTTTGTGAAGTATTGTGTATCTTTCTGTGTTGATTTTTTGTTGTTATTGATATCGCTATGCATGCTTGTTACTGAATTATGTGAAAGAATACATGTTATAATGTTTCTTTTTTCTTTTACTTTTTTTTTTCTTTTTTTTTATGTCTATGCGTTAAAGTACAAATCTGTAATATTAATCATCAGCATGAATTTATACATGTATGTGAATTTGCAGGAAGATATAAAGCATAACTAAATACACATACGCAACAGCACGGATATCCCTCTGGCTGTAGAAACCTGGTTTTGCAACCTCCCAGAACCACTTCGAGTGAGAATGCAATATGCTTGCAGGTCGTTGTCGAAAGGGCCAGTGGTTGAGGGTTTTGTTGGTGCGCAACACACTCTGAACCTGGTTCATGCCCCCTTAAACCAACAATATTCAATACTAACCATATAAATTTAATATTTTCTGTAGGCAACTCTCCAACACTAGATCTTTGACTCCGTGAGAACATCACAACCAAAGGTGAAATGCATCAGAGCAACCCCAGCCTAAAGGTGAAAATCATAAATGGATGGAAAACTTAAGAATTATGTAGGTCGTAACAAGAAGAAGCAGAAAAAGTTGATGATGTACAATGTTATAATGTATTGTATAAGATAGATCATTGTATAAGATTTTTTATGTATAAAAATACATATTAATGTATAAAGATGCATATTGATGTATAAAAATATATATTGATGTATAAATATTTTTGAATGAGTTCTTGCATAATTTTTTGTACTTATGCTAGAAAATAATGAAATTTGCTTGCTTAAAAGTTATGAGAGGTTGAATGTTAACCAATATGTTTCTTTATCAATTTTATGTTTTACTAGTGTGTATGCATGAATCTTAATGTGTTGCTATCAACTTTTTTATAGTAGATATATTGGGTGTTGGAGATTGGAGAGTGATGTGAAGGGAGGGGAGGGGTTGTAAGATCTTCCACCCTCACATGGTTGGCCCTATTCAGTAGTGAATACTTTACGGTTTGGATAGTCTTGGAGCAAACCTCCCTCGTTCCAATAGGCAAACAACTAAGTCAATGTTGAATTCATTGCTGCTCCATCAAAATGAGGAATGTTTTCTCCAAGATTAGACTACTTCAATAAATTATTCTTGAAACCAAGAGGAGTTCATTCAGGTATTTGTGTGCCTCGATCTTGTCTAATTCTTATTTAGTCATAAAAATGTTTCTTAAGTTATATTATTAGTTTTCTTATTTTTTATCTACATTTAACACATTTTATGTGTGTTGCATGTATTCTTATTCAAGAAAGTTGTTTTCCACAAATGTAACATGGCTGGAAAGAAAGTGGACAAATTGCTCATCTTGAGTAGCCATTCCATGTCAAGTGTGCACCCTACCTTTTGCATTTCATAAAATATATCCAAAGCTTATCCTATGTAATTAGCATGGCCATACCAATGAATAAGGAAATTGTATGTTACAACAGTGGGCTCATACACATCCCTTTGCATCTCATTCAAAAGCATATTGATGACTTCAATTTTCATACTTTATGTAATTTTTAGTAGCCTAGTTATTCATCGTGGTTTAATTATATTTGTTCCTATCTAGTTTGATGTTTTAGCCTTTCAAGTTTTGGTTTGAATAAATTTTATATTTGATTATATTGTGTGTTATCTTGTGTAATGGATTTATGTATTGGGTTTTGTCACAATAATATTCTTACACTATACTTTAACAAGAGTATCCTCCAAAAATAACTAGAAAAGATAAAATCTCAAAGTGTATATAGTGTGTTATCTTGTGTATTAGATTTATAAACTGGGTTTTGTCATAATAATACTTATGGGCTTATCCCCCTCGCTTAAAGCGGCATTGATGCATCTAGTGGTGATGATGTTCAAATCCAGCCTAATGATACTAAAATACCTTAACTTCAATGTCATTCAGCAATGCAATGTGCCAAAGGAAATATTCCAAACTTCAATACAAATGTTGTTCTTAAAGGAAGAAATGGTTTAAAATAGGTCATTTTGTTGATGACTCTGATGAGTCCCAAATGGAAAACCTAGAGTTCACATGCTTGAATCCTTTTGATAATTATCTTATTCTTTATATTTTTGGTACCAATGACAGATAGACACATACAATGTATGATGCTTTGCATGTTAATATGGTGTATTCAGATGAAGGTGGCAAGCTTATGTAGCACAATCCTTCATTAATTAAAATAATGAAGGATCCATGTGGGGGGGTGGGGGGGGGGGAAGGGCCATAAGAGCTTCCACCTTCATGCGGTTGGCCCTGTCCAGTAGAGAATAATTTAGGATTTGGGTAGTCTTGGAGCAAACCTCCCTCATTCCAACAGACTAACAACTAAGTCAATGTTGACTTTGTTGTTGCTCCATCAAATCGAGGAATGTTTTCTCTAAGATTAGACCACTCCAATAAATTATTCTTGACATTGAGAGGAGTTCATTCAAGTATTCATGTGCCTCAATCTTGTCTAATTTTTATTTAATCATAAAAAGGTTTCTTAATTTATTTTAATATTTTACTTATTATTTATCTACCTTTAACACATTTTATGTGCATTGCAGGTATTCTTATTCTAGGAAGTTGTCATCCACAAATGGAACATGACTAGAAAGAAAGTGGATGACTTTATCCTCTTGAGTAGCCATTCTCTGTCAAGTATGCACCCTACCTTTTGTATTTCATAAAATATATCCAAATCCTATCTTATGTAGTTAGCATAGTCATATAAATGAATAAGGAAAATGTATGTTACAAAAGTGGGCTCATACCCATCCCTTCACATCTCATTCAAAAGTAGATTGATGACCTCAATTTGCACATTTTATGTATTTTTTAGTAGTTTAGGTTCAACCTATTTTAATTATCTTTGTTCCTGTCTAGTTTGAGTTTTTAACTTTCCAATTTTTGTTTGAATAACTTTTATATTTGATTATATTGTGTGTTATCTTGTGTATTGGATTTATGTATTGGGTTTTGTCACAATAATATTCTTTCACTATACTTTAACAAGAGTATCCTCCCAAAAGAACTAGAAAAGCTAAAATTTCAAAGTGCATATTGTATGTTATATTTTGTATTGGATTTATGTACTAGTTTTTTTCACAATGATGTTTATGGGTTTACGCCCCTTGCTTGAAGTGACAATGATGCATCTGGTGGTGACAATCCTCAAATCGAACCTAATGATACTAAAATACCTTAACTTCAATGTCATTTAGCAATGCAATGTGTCAAAGGAAATGTTCCAAACTTTGATACAAATTCTCTTCTTAAAGGAAGAAATGGATTAAAATAGATCATTTGGTTGACGACTCTGATGAGTCTCAAATGGGAAAACTAGTTTTTACATGCTTGGATCCTTTTGGTAATTATCCAATTCTTTATATTGTTGATACCAATGACAGAAAGACACATAGAATGTATGATTATTTGCATGTTAATATGGTGTATGTAGATGAAGATGGCAAGCCCATGTAGCACAATCCTTCATTAACTAAAATAAAAGCATCATTATCTTCAAGTGGGTCATATGAGTATAATTAAAAACATTACATTGTAGTCACTAGGTGAGGGTTTTATAAGGGATCATGTTTAGATGTGGCTCCCTTATTGAGAGATGGTCATTTTGTCAAGATTAGTAGAAAGAAATTTATTCAAATGGATGATATTTTGTGTATAACACAAATCCAAATTATTTTTCCATAAAAGTAGGTATACATGTCCATATTTATTATGAAAACTTTCCTTGCATTTCTAAATATGATCCATTGAAATTTCCATATATTATGGAAGTTTCTGATTGTTTAGTAGAGTTTTCCATTGTTCGAACATTCTATCGGGCACTAATATTTGAAAGTTATGTGGATTTCATCCACGGAGGTCACCATCATCTTAAAGGTGTGAATTGAATTACGACCATCCATGCCATGTACCACTTGAATTGCATGAGCTTCATAGTGATGAGACTCAATCCAAGCCTTGAATTGCATGAGAAAACTAAACAACATTTTTTGAAGTGAAGTGAAATTCTATTAGGTAGGAAGGATCTCTTATGGGTTTTCCTTTTGGGAAATGTGTGGGGAAGTCTCTAAATGGAATACCACCACCTTATATGCACTCATTTTATCACATTGATGGTATCTTTAGTCACCCATCCTTACATGAGATAGAGAACCTTAGCCTGGGAAGAATAATAGGCTCTTGGTTGTTGGGTTGTGTTATATTCTTTCCACGACTAGCCCAACTAGTTAAACGGGGAGTTAGAGGGGGGGCAGAGCCCCACCTTTGTTGTTTCAATTGCACAGCAGGGGGGTCATGGGGGGGGGTGGCAGCACCCCCTATCCAAGGGATTTGATGGGGGTAGGTAGCCCCTCTCTATGGGGTCTCAAGCAGCGCCCCGGGGAAAATTTTTTGGGACCCTATATTAGGTGGGTGGAACTACCTATGGTTTTGTGCATGGTTTTCGCATGTGTTTTTGGGTGTGATGGTTTTCGGTCCATGGTATTGGATGCTTCGGCATGTATATATATGTATTATAACATAAAAAGGAACATAATGAAAAATCAAGCTGTTAGTCCCGGTTTTCGGATCCAGGGGAAAATCTCTGTGTATATGTGTTTTATGTGTTATTCTCTCGCATTGTTTATTTTATGTTCATATAATTCATATGCAAGTAATTTTTGTACGGGGTTAAAACCTACATTTGGTATCATGGTTGTGTTGGCTTCAAGGGGATGACTTTGTTGCTGAGGGGTTTAGCTCGGGCCTGTGGTAGAACCTGTTCAGTGGGAGATCTGCGAGATCGATTATGGTGGTGGAAGAAGATGGCGAGCAGTGGAAAGATAGAGATCGATAAATTTAATGGTCAGAGTTTTGAGTTATGGAAACTCAAGATGGAGGATCTATTGGTAGATAAATATCAGTGGATCGTGGTAGATCTGGGTACTAAACGAATGGGAGTGTCCGATGAAGAATGGAAGAAGTTTGATCGGAAGGCAAAGAGCACAATACGATTGTGTGTCTCAGATTCAATATTTTTTAATGTATCACAAGAAGCTACGAATAAGGATTTTTGGGTCAAGTTAGGGACTTTGTACCAATCTAAGTCTCTAGTGAGTAAATTTTTCCTACGGAAAAAGTTGTATAACCTAAGGATGAAAGATGGAGACTCGGTGATAGAAAATCTGAACGCATTTAATATTGTGGTAAGTCAGTTATTATCTGTTGATATTAAAATTTTAGATGAAGATAAGTGCATCAGTTTATTGTGTTCTCGACCAGACACATGGGATAGTCTGGTCATTGAAATAGGTAGCAATGCAACTGCCTTGCAGTTTGATGAAATAGTCTCATCCTTACTGACAGAGGAGATGAGATGGAAAAATATGGAGAGCCAAAATGGTGATGCCTTTTTTATACAAGGACAGTCCCAGAACATAAACAAAAATATGTCATCGAGTGGGAGATCTAAATCTAGAGGGAGCTCTTAATCTCCAGGAAAACTTGTAAAGTTATGCTGGAAATGCGGAAAGGAAGGGCACTACAAAAGGGACTGTAACTCTAAATCTCCTGACAAAAGAAAGGAATCTGATGACGCTCCTTCTACAGAGGTGAAAACCACCTCAGATGAAGGTGAGGATGTATACTTGGCTTCTTCAAGTACACATGTATATCATGAGGCATGGTTGATTGGCTCAGGTGCATCCTTTCACTTCACTCCCCATAGAGAGTGGTTCTGCGAGTATGAGAAATATGATGGTGGTGATGTCTTCTTAGGGGATGATAGGAAGGCTAGAATCATTGGTCGTGGAAAAGTAAAGTTGAAGTTGCAAGGTTGGAAGGGTTAGAACACTTCTAGGTGTTCTGCATATTCCTACATTAGCCAGAAATCGTGTTTTTTGTAAGCAAGTTGGATGACGCAGGTGTTAAAAATAGTGTTCGAGAAAGATACCTGCAAGGATGGTTCGAGGAGCACTGGTATTGATGCGAGGAGTTTGGATTGGAACTCTGTACAAGCTACAAGGTAGCACTGTTATTGATGGGTGCAACAGTTTTTTGGTTCCTGAAAGTGGAGCAGAAAATATAGTGGTCTCTAGAGAAAAATACCATGTTATGGCATCAAAGGCTTGGACATATTAGTAAGAAGGGCCTTCGAATACTTCATGGTAAAGGTATGGTAGAAGGTATGACTAATAGCTCTCTGGATTTTGATTTCTATGAAAATTGTGTATATGGGAAGCATAATCACGTGAGTTTTCCCTCTAGTGGTAAGAGGGCAAAACAATATTAGAGCTTGTACACAGTGATGTGTTTGGACCTGTGAAGGTTCCATCACTGGGTAAGTCTGTGTACTATGCATCATTTATAGATGACTTCTCAAGGAATACATGGATATATTTCCTCAAGAAGAAATATGAAGTCTTTGACAGGTTTAAAGAATTTAAGACTCTGGTGGAAAACTAGACAAAGAAGAAGATAAAGGTGTTGAGGACAGATAACGGTGGAGAGTTTTGTTGGCATTATGGATAAAGGGTTGTCCTTGATGGCAACTCTTGCAGGTGATGGAGCACTGTATCAGCTTTCAAATATTGGAGAAACTAATGGGTACGCAGGTACTCAGTACAAAAGGCGCGTACACGTAGGTATTCCATACAAAAAGTGCGTACATACCCGTAGTTCACCCGTTCAGAAGGTGCGTACCCCCAGTGCACACTCTTCAAGGCAGTAAAGCACGCACTCGTGGGGTTTCTTATGTTTAACCCTTGGTATTTAGCCGACGGTATTGTATTATTATGGTTTTGGCCCGTGGTATTGGTCCATGATTTGAGGAAGAGCTGCCTATATAAAGCAAAGGAGATCATTTGGCTTGAGCATCTTTTGAAAATTGAATATCTTAAGATCTGAAATATTGGGTTCTCGGTTTAAAAGCTTGATCTATAAAACAGAAATTGAATGTGAATCTGTGAAGGGTGATCTCTCGAGCGCAAGACCAGATCTGAGCATCTGACTGTATTTCGGCCCTAATCAGAGGTACGCAGGTGATTAACGGTGCGAGTGCGTGGGTACGCAGAGGCGACGAAGGGGAAATAAGTGGATACGCAGAGGCAACGAAGGTGCAGTGCGTGGGTACGCAGAGCGACAGAGGTTCAGGTGCATACGCACAGAAACAGTACGCGGCGCGATAGTGTCTTTGGGTGCGTGGCTTTAGTGAAGTACGCGGCGCGATAGTGTATCTGGGTGCGTACCTTCAGCAACAGTACGTAGTGCGATTGAAGAACAAGTGCGTAGGCACGAGGTGCAACAGAACACTATCTGCGGGTATACGCAGGGGCGCAGAAGGTGAAGTGCGTGGGTACGCAGGCCAGTGAAAAGAAAACTGTGTATCTGTCTTAAGATCTTCTGTTGAATGAATTTTTCTGTTGAAAAGGTGTTCTGGGTTTAGTTCTGTTATTGTTGATCTGGTTACTGCAGCTGACTGTGTAACTTACATGTACTTGATGATCGTTTGATTTATATGGATCCAGTTTGAAAATTTATGAAAAGTGGTCCTTGAAAAGAAGTAGGGGGTTGTAGCTCCCTTCCAAAAGAGACTGGAAAACGAGAGAGAGTTGTAGCTCTCTGCAGGTTGCAGCCTACATACTGGTAAAGGACTGCACCAGTACA
>APFE031102925.1:0-36048 GCA_000404065.3 Pinus taeda | reverse complement strand
GTAGGTGGGCAGATTGGATTCCCAGATGCCATACATGTCATTGTTGTCCAAGTGACTGTTCCTTAGCTGGCAGAAGGTTTGTAAGTGATTCCTCTCTGCCACAAAGTCTGTAATGAGGAAATCACTGTCCACCAGTGGCATAGCTTCCAGTTCTTTACTAGGTGGATTCACAGGAGCTACATCTAGTGCAGCTGGAGTGGCCATGTCTGGTTTTAACTGGATGTTTTACTGGATTTTTCAGGTTTGGTACAAAGGCTGAGGAATGCTTGCTAACTTTTGTTTGGCAGTGAGCAGCTTGACAGTGTAAGGAGGCTCTTACAGGCTTAATGAACTGTGGGGCACTTTGTTTTGAAGAACCAGAGTGTGTTTGAGCTAATTAGCTTGTTGTTTCCAGGGAATTTCTTATAACAGGAGTGAGGGAACTGCTGAATTCGTTTTTTAGCCGGTAGCTCGGCTCCTTCAATTGTTTTTATGGTGAATTTTGCAGAGGGGCACAGGTTTCTTCCAGAGTTTTGTCGCACAGGGGTTTAACCAACTTCTTAAGTAATTTCAGTGGACAATTTATCGGTGGGGAGCTTTTAGCAGAGTTCTTATGCAGGAAATTAGGAGAACAAAGGAGAACTGTGGGTAAAGAAGGTCGCCTGTGGCAAATACCTAGTTTTTATGGCATAGGAGGCGTTGAACTGGACAAATTGCAGGTACTTGGGTCGACGAAGAGGGCGGCAACAACTTTGGCAGGTGAAATTTGTATTTCGACCGTTTGAACGTCATTTTCACATGCAGAGGAGCTCCGGAAACAATGAATAAGAATGACAAATAACGGCTAATTCGCGTCTTTTTATGCATTTTTGGCCCTTTGGCACCTTTTTGGTGATGACGTCATGCTGACGTCATCATGGGCCCGGGTACAGAAGGGTGACGTGGCAGCTGACGTGGGTGCCCAGGTGGCGGTGACACGGTGGCAGGGTGGACAGGCGGACAGGCAACGTGGAGGCACGGTGGCAGAAAGGGCGGGGTAACGTCACGCTGACGGGGGTGTGACGTCAGCGCGGGGGACGGAGCGGTAAGTGGTTTCCCTGGAGGGCCTAAGGGTGGTAAGCGGTATTGAGGGGGGGGGGGGCTCCGAACACAGGCGGGAGGTCGACGCGTGGCGGGGGTACGGCGGTAGTACCGCCAATCCCCCAGACGCAAAAGGTCGGGCACCTTTGATATAAAAACAACCGCCCACCGTTGGATGAGCGGGGTCGGAGATCGGGCGGTGGGCGGCAATCCTGATGTGACGGTGTATTAAGAGAGGGGGGACCCGCTCGCTGTATTAATATATTTAAATAATTTAAGTGCGGGGGGGTAAAAAACTTTAGGATTTTGGTTTATGAGTTAGGCGCCCACTTTATAAATGTTTTAATTTAAAAAACTTTATAATAAAATGTGTTTTGGGCGGAAAAAGGGGTAGAGGGGTTAATGAAGGCGGGGCTTTGTAATTTTTTACCTTTGACCATAGCTTTTTGACCAAAACCATAGTTTTAGGGCCAAAGGGGTTAATACCAACTCCAGATAGGTCAATATTTCCCCAAGGAAGGGTTATATAGCTATAATGCTAGGGGGAGGGTATTTATACATATTTTTTGAGAATTTTTTTATAGATTCTAATAGAATTAGGGAAAGGGGGGAGTTAGGGAGCTAAATAGTACATTAGTGGTTAATATGGCTTTGTGGGGTGATTGAAGGGGTAAAGACTAAGTTCTAAGAGGTAAAACTTAGGATTTGAAGATAAATGAAATGATAAGAAAGTTTTTTTACACAAAAAATGTGGCTTCTTTTCTTGATTAAACTTCATGGTTTGACCCAGTAGTTTGTCATGAAATGAAGTGGAACTGGACACCTGAGCAGATCTCAAGGTCCTTGGGGATGTTAGTAAATGATGTTTGGGGAAAATAGGGGAAATTAGACATGCTTTCAATGTTTTTTGTCCTCCACCATCTGCTTTTGATGCCAATACCCTGAGTGGCATGAGTCTTTGCACTTAATAAGCCAATTGGTGATGTTCCTCCATTTCTGCAACTTTGCACTACTTACCCATCCTAACATTTTTTCTTCATTTAAAGTGGGTGCACTTAAATTAGCAGACCCTGATTATCCTCTTTTTCTTTTGACTGCCCTCCTATCTAAAATGTACCCTTATTTCTTCCAAGGGCCCAGATTAAGTAGTTGGGCTCCTTTGTTTCTCTACCTAGCTAGTCATCTGCCAAGCTTGAGCTGTTTGGACAGGGAACATTCTCTATTCTGCAACAAGCAATTTAACCATGGCATGGTCCAGTTTTAGATTGTTGGGCCATCCATCAAGTGTGATTAGCAGCAGTACTTGGATAACATGACACTGCCAAATGAGCTTAGTAGTGGCATTTTGACTGGCCACTTTCCTGGTCTTTAGTTTTGGGGTTCATTTTCACTTTTCTCTTGACCATTTGATTTTCTTGCCTTTTGATTATTCTTTTAAGGCATACCCTCTTTTCATTTTTTAATTTTCATAGCATGTACACAAAATATGGAACCTTTGAAGCCTGCAATGATGAACATATTTAGCCCTTCCATTGTCAATCATGAAAGATGAAACCTATTGGTATAGGAACCTAACAAGCGCAAAGGCTCGAATAAGGAGCTTGAAGGCTAAATTGAGCAAAGCAACAAAAGAGGCAAAAGAGGAAAAAGAGCAAGATCGACTTCAAATCTTGGCTGAAGCTTCCTTGGCACAACATAGCACTTCATAGAGGACCTCCAGCCCAAATTTCAAGGAATTTGGGGAAATTTTGGTCACATGACAAATTTTTGGAACAAAAACAGGTTTTTTCTCTATACGCGTCGCGCCACCGGCGCGATGCGTAAGATTAGCAGCTCCAAATGAGAAATGGTTTGCATTTTTGGATTCAGCATGCAAAATCATGACTACTGGCACATGGAGCAAGAAATTTGGAGAAGATCTTGGCCACCAAAAGGGCAAAAAACACTCAAAAATGGCCTCACTGCCCCTATTTTGACACACATGAAGCAGTCTTGGGAGAATGAAGATTTGGAGGGGCAAATGAGCTCCAAATTCAAAAATTCCACTTGGGTTGAAAAGTAGACAGGATGGGCTTTCCAACGAGCACACTTGGGCACATTTTGGACTCCAAAAAGTTCCTCAAAATGGGCCTCAAAGTGGCACGATGCATACAGGAAAAGGGCGCGACGCATATAGGAAAAAGGGCCAGAATGCCTCCATTTCGAGAAATTTCGCTTCCCGACTTTTTGTAAGTGGGCCCACTCATATGCACTTCAGTTTTTCAGCACCTAAGGCGGTTTTATAAGTATTTTCACTCTAGATGGTCAATTATCCAAGTGGCAAAGGAAGGCAAAGGGCCACCCAAGCCATTTGTCATGTTTGTGGCGCTGCACCTGTAGCTGCTGTTTGGCTCTCCACCTTTAGTTTGTAATGATTCGAGTAACTCCCCAACCCTTGGGTGTTCTATCTCTTCATGGCACATTCTATATATTGTATGCAAACCATTTGCAAAGGGTTGGTTGGCTTGTAACTTCTGGGAGACTGTGGGAAAGAAACTCTGTTTCTGCATTGTATATTTTTTACAGAGGATTAGTGAAAGGCAGTGGCTCTGTTTCATGAGATTCATGTGGTTGTGAGTGTGGAAAATGTGTCTCTTATGTTTCATATGTATCTTTTTATGTTTCATAGCTCATTTCATGTTCATTTCCATTGAAATTTTCTAAGTTAGCTAATGTAGAATTCAATTTTATTGCTTTGCCTGTGGGAAAATTTCATGTTAAGTGTTCATTTCTTCTGTTGAAAAGGATTCATGTTGTCCATGCCCTTTTCACCCTCTTAATCAATCTCTCCATTCCGCACTATCTCAAAACTAAATTGCTAGGCTTTCCGCCTACCTTGCCTCATGAAATAATCCGTGCCTTTGTATTAAGTTCTCTGTTCATTGAGGTCCAGTGGTCCCATAACATCCCAGAAATACAGTCATTCATAAAAAACACTCCCTGTATTCATATTCACTTACTAGCTTAAGATAAATAGTTCACTGTAAGTCATCTCAGGCCTTTCCGTTTATCTATTCACTGAGTGTGACTCGGAGAGAGCCCTATCCTGTTCTGGTAGGGCTAGCTACCAGACTAAGCGTGGTTTGTGGTTACCCTAAATTTTGCCTTCTTTCAGCCTAAGGCAGATTTAGGTGCTAATAGACTTGACATAATGTATGATGTGTCACCTCAAGATGGGGTATGCCAACAAGGCTTGTTTGGTCAGCCAATAAGACTGAATTTGGTTGACTCGTGTGATTTGAAATTAAAAACTTGAAGGTTTTATAAAAAGTTTGGAAGTAAGTTTATGTCTTGTGGGTAATGGATCAATTTACAAACTATGTGATTTTTTGTTAAGTTTGCAGCAAAAAAATAGAGAAAAGTAAACCATGAACAAAATCACACACATAACAATTTGATGATGGAGTTTCCCATCCTAGGCTACATCTCCGGGTCCAGCTACCAATGTTGGGCCTTTAAATTATATGCTCAAATATGAAATTACATCAGTTTACATAGCTCAAATTGCAAAAATGACACTTCCAATGTGTCCATAATGCTCAAAAACCACTATCTAGCCTCTTGTTGAGCTAAAAAAGGTTAAAAAATGAGCAAGATATGCTTCTTGGAACAAAGCTCTGCTAACTATCTTGCAATTCTACAAAATTGGCTAACAATTCTACATATTCTGCCTTTTCGCTAACCACCGAGCAACAAATTCACCTGGGGTTGGTGAAATTCCTACTAGAAAGGGCGTAATTTGTCACCTACGTAATCGCACCAATGACCATTAACGCCATAATTTTAGCCCCAAACAATGGTCATATTGGCACATGTGGCCAGGGGTCAAGCTAACCGCTCACCCCCGTTGGCTTAGCTCATTCCGTTGCAACCTTTGTTTATATGATGGTCATGGGACTAGGGGTCGGCGTCGGCCAAGTGCCACCCAATCTGCCCCGTCTGCCACGACTATTGGTCATATGTAGTCAACAAAACTTGGGGCAGGGGCCAAGAGCCCCACCCCTCCCTCCACTAGTAATCCCATTTAAAGAAATACGACACATTATATATAATAAAAATAATTGTGTGGCCCATTAGTAATGTTGTTTGTTCACTTAGCAGAGGTCATGGGTTCGACTCCAAAGGGGTCAGATAGTCTCCATAAAAAACTTTTGGCTTCTCCTGGAGTGCCATGTGGTGCCCTGGGATTTGGTCACATGTCACTCCATGATTGGCTCGTACCATAAACCTCCAGCCAATGAAAATCCACCAACACACCTAGTATGGTACTGTCACATGGCGACACAGGATTGGCTCATACTACCCACTGTGCTTGTTAATTCAGTTGCTAATGTCAGTGTATAGCCTCCCTAGTCAACAACCTAGTCAACCCTACAAGTTGACCTTTTAACTCTTTAGGAAAAACATCAGAACGTGATAAATTGAGCATACAGTGTTGGTTTGAGGCTATTCAAGTAGTGTTGGAATCAAGATGACAGACACTATGATTTGGTGCCAATTTCGAGCAATTTTGAGCACTTTTGTATTTTAAACATTTTTTTTATCCCCTGGATCATTCCTCCCTAATGGAAGCTTTTGGACCACCTAAAATCTGTTTTTTACTCATCAAGTAAGTGAGGGTATAACTCCCTCACCTTTTTTTTATCTTAATATACCTAGATTTACTTGTATTAGTTTCTTTGATCCCCACACAAAGATACTCCACATTGCCTCTGCCTGAATTCCTTATCCTCTTGTCAAGGATAATTACTTGTTGTAATTCTTCTAAGTATTCAGGAGAAAAATATTCTATGGATGGAATATGAAAATTCTCTCCTTGATATTCAATCATAGGAGGCTCATATAATCTCAAGTTTTCCACATTCACAACAGCATAAATTTTCATGTATGGTGGAAAATCTAATTAGAAAGAATTATTACCAATCTTCTCCAATATTTTGAAAGGACCATATTTGATTGGCTTGATATTTTTACCTTCACCTTGAAGTATTTTCTTGATGATATGTAGCCAAACTTGATCTCGCACTTGGAAGTTGTGGTCAACATGATGCTTTTCATGTCTCGCCTTGTACTTGGCTTGACTCTTCTCCAATTGTTCCTATACCATCTGATGCACCAATTGAATATGTTCAATGAATCACTTTGTTTTTTCTATATCAATGTGTCCATCCACCGCAACATCTTTCCCAAAGATAGAATCTAAGGGAGATTTTGGTAAATATCTCAGACATGCTTTGAATGGATGTGTCTTAGTCGAATAATGCTTGGTTATATTGTACGCATGCTAGATGTAATGCAAATGTTCATCTCAAACCTTAGGATGCTTGCTACAGTATCCATGAAGGAGATGTACTATTGTTCTCTTCACTACTTCTATCTGGTCATCAGTTTGTGGATGAAATGTTGTATTATTCTTCATCTTGGTGTCCACGAGTTCCCATAAAATTAACCCATATTTTCCAAAAATCAAGAATCTCGATTAGAAATAATCGACGTGGGAAACCCAGAGTGTATCCATACATTTTAGAAGAACATATTTTCAGTTTGTTCAACTGTAAACTATTTATTACATGGCATCAACACACACATTTTGCTAAAACAATCCACAACAACATAATATAATCATGATCTTTCTTTCAAAATCCATAGAAATACTTTCCCAAGGATGAGAAGGAATAGTAAGTGGAGTGTACAAGCCCAATTTCCTATTGTTAGGCCTATGAGTAGCACACATGGAACACCCTCTTACGTATCTTGAAACACTTTCATTCATGCGAGGCCAATAACAATACCTCTGAATTTGTGCAACTATTTTTCCTACACCAAAGTGACCAATAATAAGAGAAGTGTGGTATTTCCTTATGACATTGACTCTTTCACCCTTCGGAACACATAACTTTCTAAGATGATACAAAAACTTTTTAGGAACATGATAATCTAACTCTTCAACATGATTTCCTTGAATCAATGTTGAATACATATCCTTAGGATCATCATCTTGAGCATACAGTTCAATATAAATTTCATGCATGATTGAGTTATGCTTAATGATGACCAATGAATTAATAATAGGCCTCGACAACATATCAACAACTTTATTGTATATACCTTTCTTGTACCTAATTACCAACTGGAACTGTTGTAGAAATAGGATCCACGTGAAATGTCGAGCTTGTAGCTTGGTTTGCGATTGTAAATATTGCAAAGGTTGATGGTTAGTATGAATAATTGTTTCTTTACTCATCAAATAATTCTTCCATTTCTTCATGCTTTGTACCAAAGCATACAACTCTTTACCATAAGTTGGATAGTTAATTACTGCATTGGTAAAGGTTTCAGAATGATAACAAATAGGATTACCAGGTTGCATCGAAACTGCTCCCATGACATAATCACTTGCATTGGTTTGAATTTCAAATTCTCTCTTAAGATCTGGAAGCACAAGAACTGGTGCTGTACTGATTTTCTCTTTCAATGTATCAAAGGATTTGTGTTGCTTTCCTCCCCACTGAAAGACTTGTTTCAAACTTTTCAAAGCATGCAATGGAGCTGCAATAAATGAGAAGTTAGCAAACAACTATCTCCAATATTTGGTTGCTCCCAAAAATATCCTAACTTTTTTTACATTGTTGGGTTTATGCTAGCTCACAATGAATTCAAATTTTGAGGGATCAATATTCAATTCAACTCCTCCTACAATATGACCCAAATATACCAAAGAGGTTTCCCAAATTCACACCTAGACATATTCAAATACAAATTCTCTTTCTTTAAGACATATAATTTTTTTTTCACATGATTTACATGCTCTTCACGAGTCTTACTGAAAATCAGAATATTATCTAAGTAGGCTATGCCAAAATCATCAAAGAATGGTTTCAACACATCATTCATAAATCTCATGAATGTTGCAGGTGCATTGCAAAGCCCAAATGGCATAATAACCATTCAAACAAACTTTGTTTTGTCTTGAAAGAAATCTTCCAAATATCACCTTCAACAATCCTGATCTGATGATAACCGCTTCTCAAATCTAACTTAGTGATATAGACAACATCCTTTAATTGGTCTAGCAAATCATCAATACGAGGAAGAGGATAACGATTCTTTACCATGATTTTGTTCAAAGCTCTAAAATCCACACACATGCACCATGTACCATCCTTCTTTGGAACCAAGACAATAGGATACCCACAAGGAGATGTACTTGGTCTAATGACCCCTTTGTCATGAAACTCTTGAATTTTCTTCTTAATCTATGTGTTCCCCAAAACTAACAGTCTTGACATGCTAATCCTTGGAAGAGGTTCATCCTACTGCAATTGAATTTCATGTTGGATTCTTCTTTTGGGAGGAAACCCTTTAGGTTCCTAAAACATATTATCATATGTGTTAACAACTTCAACCAAATCATGCTCTACTTTTGAATAACATCCTTGGAAAGCTTCATATTCAGAAGTATCTTTGGGTTTGATCATCAACAATACAAAGTTCTTACTAGCATTTACAAGCATTTTCATTTTACCAGAACTTAAAAGAGACAAGTTCATCTTCTTACGATGTGCTCTAACAATTTACTCAATTCCATCTTTAAAAAGATGATTTTTGTTCTCATGAAGATATAATATGGATTTTCAGTCACACAAGTATGGACTCCCTAAAACAATTCAACATATGTCAAGTGGTAAATCATCAAGCTCTACCTCATCAATAAAGTTTGCGGTGATGGCGAATTTAAGTTTATTTTTTCTTTTCACTTGCAATTTGGCATTTTCACATACCCAACCCAAATGGTAAGGTTTAGGATGAAGTGTAGTTTCTAAATTTAGTTTCTTAACAATAGCTTCAGATGAGGATGGAGAAGTTGGTGGAGGTGAAGGAGGTTATGGAGGTGGATGCTCCCATCACCACCATTACCTTTTGGTTGATTTGAACTCTCTCCATGCAACCTTGTGTCCTCTCTTCACATAAAATTTTCACTGTCTCAGACATGTCATAGAAAGCCTTTTTGAAAAATCTTTCATCCTCAGACGTCATCTCATGTCCTTCTTCATGTGCCATGATTGGTGGAGTTTGAGGAGTTTGTGACCTCCTTGAACTAATTTGAGAATTTGGCTCTTTAAGCAATTCTTCTCCTCTTTTCAACTTTAACCTTGTAAGCATCAAGAAAACACTTGCAAACACAGTCAAACCTTCAAAACAACCATTTTCTGATACCAAACTTATTAATTAAGAACTTGAAGTTATCATAAAAGGTTTGCAAGTAATTTTATGTCTTGAGGGCAATGGATCAATTTTCAAAATCACATAAACTTAGTGTTTTTTTGTTACGTCTGCAAAAATAAAAGAGACAAAAATAGACCATGAACAACATCACACACACAACAATTTGATGATGAAGTTTACCTGTCTTAGGCTATGTCTCTGGGTCCAGATTCTAATGTTGTGCCTTTAAATTATATGCTCAAATGTGAAATTACATCAGTTTACATAGTTCAAATTGTAAAATGACACTGTCATTGTGTCCAAAGTGCTCCAAAACCCCTATCTAGGTTCTTCTTGAGCTCAAAAAGGTTACAAAAATGAGCAAGATATGCTTTATGGAAGAAAGCTTTGTTATTTGTCCTACAATTATACAAAATTGGCTAACCATTCTACGTATTATGCCTTTCTACTAACCTCCAAGCAACAAATTCGCTTGGGGTTGGAAGAATTCCCGTTGAAAAGGGTGTAATTTGTCACCGACTTAACTGTGCCAATGACCCTTAATGCCATAATTTTAGCCCCAAACAACAGTCATATTGGCAGATGTGGTCAGGGTTCGGGCGTCAACTTAGCTATTTCAGTTGTGCGCTTTGGTTATATGATGGTCGTGGGACTAGGGGTCGGCTTGGGCTAGGTGCCACCTAGTCCTCCCCCTATGTCGTGGCTATTGGTCATATGCAGTCAAAAAAACTGGGAGCTAGACAAGTGCCTCACCCCTCCTCCCACCATTCAAATCGATCCCATTTAAATAAATATGACACATTATATATAATAAAAACAATTATGTGGCCCGTTAGTAATGTTGTTGGCTCCCTTAACGAAGGTCATGGGTTTGAATCTGGAGGGGTTGGACGGTCTCCATAACAAACCTTTGGCCTCTCTCATAGTGCCAAATGACACCCTAGGATTGGGCCACGTGTCACTTTGTGATTGGTTCATACCATAATCCTTCAACCAACAAAAATGTGCTAACACACCCAGTACAATACTACCATGTGGCAGAACGCTATTGCCCCATATTGCCCACTGTGCTTGTCCAATCAGTTTTTGACATCAGCATATGGCCTACTTAGTTAGTAGCCCAGTTAATCCTGCAAGTTGACTTTTTAGCTAATTAGCAAAAACTTTAGAATACAATAAATTGAGCATACAGTGTCAATTTTAGGTGATTTAAGTAGCGTTGGAATCAAGATGATGAACATTATGATTTTGCTTCAGTTTTGAGAAATTTTAAGAACTTGAATTGTTAGCATATTTTTTATCCTCTGTATCAAAGTGGCCCACTTAAATTGAGCCATGTGTCATATATACATCATGATGACATAAAAAATAAAATGCATAATAAATTTTAGCCTTGGGTTTCATGATACAATTTTATGAGTTAGGACGACCTTGAAATTAAGGGCTTCATCATGTATATAATATGGCCTAGGTCATGGGTTTATGGTAAACAAGTGAAAAAGATAAAAATCTAGTGAAATCGACTCTCGTGGCAAGTTTGTGGTGCGTTTGTTTGATTGGTCATAGGGACGAAACCTTGGATCTCGCAGAGGGCACAATGGTTGTTTGACTCAGTCTCAGTTGACATGGATATGTGGCATGCATGGTATTGGCTTAGACTTCATTGAAGTAAATACTTGGCTCACACAATATTGGCTTAGACTTTGCTGATGTGGATATGTGGCTTGCATGGTATTGGCTCAGACTTTGTTGACATGGATATGTGGCTCGCATGGTTTTGGATCAGTCTTTGTTGACTTAGATATGTGGCTCGCATGGTATTGGCTTAGACTCTATTGATGTGGATATGTGGCTTGCATGATATTGGCTTGGACTCTATTGATGTAGATATTTAACTCAAACAATATTGGCTCATACTTTGTTGACATGGATATGTATCTTGCATTAAATTGGATCATACTTTGTTGACATGGATATGTGGCTCACATGGTATTTGATCAGACTTTGTTGACGTGGATATGTGGTTCACATGGTATTGGCTCATACTCTGTTGATGTGAATATGTGGCTTGCATGCTATTGGCTTGGACTTTGTTGACGTGGATATGTGACTCACATGGTATTGGCTTGGACTTTTTTGACATAGATATTTGGCTCACACAGTATTGGATCAGACTGTGTTGATGTTGATATTATGTGGCTCGCACAGGATTGGCTCAGATTCTGTTGACATGGATTTGATTAGTTCTAACATCCTGGTGTCATGGACACCAACAAATGTAAATCTTTGATCCCCCCTACCACATGACATTATACATCATAGTTGGTTGGGACCTTGGTTGATTCTCGTGAGGTCATAGATTTTAACCATGGTCAGGTCAAAATTAATTTTTTAATTATCTTATTTTTACTACAAAAGCACATTCTATTGAACGATTAAGATGCTGGAGGTGTTCATTTTGTAGAAGGGCTACTGGGAGAAAAGAAATTTGTAGAACACACCCTGAAAGAGTCTTGATGTAGAATAGTCAATTTAATTTTTGTTTTATATGGTTTTTGGGTTCATTTAAGGGGAAAATAGACTTTTGGAAGAAGCAAGAAGATTAGGGTTCACTTGTTAATAATTCTAAAGGCATGGAAAGCATTGATGATGTATTTTTGATGTTTATAATCATTGTTATATATTTTGGGACTTATGAGCAAGTTGCAATTGGTATTATGTATATGGACAAAATGGGTTCCAAGAAAGGATTTATATAACCGAATTGATGAATAATTTGGAAGAGAGTGTGGACAAGACATGAAAATAGAATTACATCAACATTTTGATCAGTTTGAAGACCTATATTGATTGAAGAGCAAGTATATTCAGTTTGAAATATTATAAAAAGTGGTCCATGTGGAGTTGAAGAAGGAGGTGGGTGCCTCCACTAAGGTTACTACCTCAATCAGGTTGAAGCTTACAACAAGTCGAAGCTTTCTAGTTTATTAGGTTGGTTCCTCAATTAGGTTGTAGCCTATTGCAAGTGGTTGCTTGAAATTTTTTGAGGTTGGTGCCTCAATGAGGTTGTAACATATTGCAAGTAGTTGTTTGCATATCTTGGTGGTGGGTGCTTCTAGCAGGTTGGTGGCTTGGAAATCTATGTAATGAATTGAATTGAAGAAGAAGAAGAAGAACTTTTGGTTTTCTCCCATTAGGGTTTCCATGCAAAATCTTGTGTCCTCTTGTGTTGATGCGATGATGGATTCTTGATGCATTGTTTCATTTATTGTTATAACTACAAATTATTATGATACATTGCTACATGTTTTATTATTGATGAAAAGTTTTGAAATGATAAGTTTTCCACCATACTAATTCACCCCCACCTCTTAGTGTGATTTGGTCTAACATTCTAGATGTTCTATGCCTCTCAAATACTCCACTCATCTAGATTGATCCAAATGTTGCCTCCATTTTTTATATTATGAATAGTTATGGATAACCCATATTTGTTCCATACATTTCTTACACCCTTATATTTCCTCATCTCCTGGATGAATCTGGATATCCACGTGTCCATTCCATAGCATGATAATCCATATTCTTGTATATGTGCTCAAGTCTCGAATTTCTCCTAAAATCTGAATATGCCTGGTTGTCTTCAAACTACAAACTGCTCAGCCATGCCTTAACTTCAAAATGCCTTTTATCCTTGATCCTTGGAATATTTTCTAAATTCCATATATAATTGGAAATGTATTTGATAGGAATTTCCAACTATACAGTTTGTAGGAGCACTTGAGCTAATATATTACAAACAAAATTACTTCAAAGATAGACCTTAAAATCAATAGTTTGCAAACACAAGAAGACTTTGCAAACACCAAAAATACATTAGTAATGATTACTTTACATCGATGAAAACCAAATGACAACCAACTATTAGTCTACTCAACACTCTCCAACAAGCTCCCCTAAACTTGATACTCCTTTAAATCAATGACTATTCCTTTGTCATCAATTTCGACACTTTGCTCAAGAATCTCCCCCTTTGGCACTAATGGCAACACTATCAAACATTGTTGATCATTGAGGTAAATATTGCTTGAAAACACTCCTCCTAGCATGCTACTAATGTTTTCTCATTCTCTAATGTCTGCTAATTCTCCCCTTGATTCTCCAATGCTTACTCATTCTCCCCCTTTCACATCAATGGCAAAGGAATTGGATACTCTCTTGCTCACATTTTATTTTAAGACATCTTCCTTGTAATTGGTGATAATATGTTGCTAACTTCTCCATTACCATTGTAAACTTATTCTCCCCCTTTTCTTGTGAGAGGCCAATGACTAGCACTCTCCATATGCCAATGCATCTCTACACCAATAACTATGTTGCAAGTGACATTGTTGCTACCATTGATGATGTCACTGATCACACTCCCTTTATCTACTTACTATCACTTCCATTTTTTCAAGATTAGATGACCCATTAACTAACATGTTTGGACTCTTCCCTCCATGGAATTTATTGTGGCCAAAACACCCCCCATAATTTTTTTACAAAATATATGGGGACCCTATATGTAAAATTTGGTCATATTACCCCTTTTCATGCTTTGATTTTGTTAATTTTGTGGGAATTTTACTTTTCTCACTTTTCCCCTTTAATTGTTTCATTGTGTGTGGTTTATTACCAACTTTCCAATGATTTTAATTTTACGGAATTTAGACTTATGATTTGAGAATGATGATTGTCCAAAATGTGATTGATTTTTACCACCCAAACTTAAATATATACGAAATGTATTTTATTTTTGTTAATAAAATTAATATAATAAAATATTAATAAAATTATTTAATTTAATTTAACTAATTAATTGTAAATATTAATTTTAAATTATTTATATAATTTTCTATTAATTATTAATTATTTAATTTTGATGTATCTATTTTACAAAACCACCGCATTCAAAATTATATATATATATATATAAAACGTAGTTATTACGTTACACTTACCTAACCTCATCTAGCTTCCTCCAGCCTAAAGGTTTTATTACCTCCGAGAACCATCCCTAGGATGATGCAAGTATTATGTAGTGGGAGACGTTGAAAGGGCACGTTATTATTCAAGTGGGAGGCTTTAATACAATGGAAAGAAAGTCCCACGTGGTCCCCTCCTCCTCTCCCTCCACGTTTCTTCCCAAGTCCCTTATACCTCCCATTAACTCTCCTCTCTCCCTTCCATTTATTACTCCTTATACCTCGCATGCCTTCCTCTCATAAATGTTCACACTTAAACCTTAGGTTGAGTTAAGACATTTCTTATAAAGTTTGTTTATTATTTTTAACTTAGTTTTATTTTTTCTAAATTTATTCTGCTCGTTTTAATTTTTAAGAAATTTTGAAATTTATTTTATATTTTATTATTATTAAAATTAAAAGCTAATTAAAACAAAAAAGTTAAATGAAATGACCATAATTTCAATAAACGGTCCAAAATAGTGAATTTTCTAGCACTTTGCTATTTTTGATATACAAAATTTGGAAAGTTTTGTCTGGAGTCTTAATCAACCAAATGAAGCTCAAGACAATTATTTGCAAAGTTAAAATTATGGACAACAATTTGGAGGCATTAAATCGAGCAAATCTGAAGACTTAGTATGCCTAAAATTTAATAGAAGTAGAGGTTATGAAATTGTAATTGAAAAACAATTTTGGAATCTATTTTGAAGCATTTTCGTTTGCGAAAAACCCTACAGTTGAAAATTAATTTGAAGAAAACCTTCTTGGGCCAAAGAGGTTTCGACATGGATCATTGAGAAACATACATTTCATTTATTTAATTAAATTTTTAAATGGAAAAATTGTTTTTCCATGTTTGTATTTTCAATTTTTCTCTGCAATTTTAATTGGTTTCAATTTCAATTTTGATGGGTTTTTGTAGGAGATTTGTTGAAGAGGATGAGGAAAAGAGATTTGGAGCAATATGATTGAACCAAAAAAGGGGAAAAAGAGAATTTGAAACTCCAAATTTGATGGATCAAAACTATTTGCAACAATTTTCCATTTTTGGCAAATTTTTGCAATTCATAAATATGAGTTTTGAGAATGAGGAGGGGGTTCCTCTTTTCTACAATTTTGATACTCTTAGCACTCTCATAAAGAGGATTTTAGCTGTAGGTGAAGGGAAATACTCAGATCCGAGTACTTTGGGGATTTTTTTTTCAAGATCTAAGTCTTGTTATTGAGAAAGATTTTGTATTATTACAAATATTTCCTCTATTAGCATAGTTGAAAGCCTTGGGGGAATTATTGGAGATCCATTGAGAAACAAAGCATGGAAATCAGGTCTTATCAATTTGTATGCAAATAATTTTATTTGTATATGCAAATTTTATTCTTTCTAATGGAAAATTTGTGTCAATTATCTCATATTTTTCAATGTGAGAATGATTGTTTATGAGATCAACTATTTGATTTCCTAATTTTATAGGTTTGCTATTTATGTCCATTTTTTTTTTCTCGGCAACAACTAAATTCTATTAACTGAAATTCAAAATATTTTTACATGGAATTGAGGCTGCAGGAGACAGAGCCCGAGAGCCATCAACATTGCAGCACTGCCCCATAACTGTGAGAAACTGGGGAAAACATTGACATACAACGAACCAAATTGGAATTACATTTAGACATAGTCTGATAGAAAGAGAGCGAAACACATAAACAGAGTTGATAACAAATATCCTGGAGGAGGTCGGACGCTTCATCAAAGGGAAGCCAAAACCTGAGATTGACGCTGTCGAGCCAAACCGAGAGCAAAAAGTCTGGAGATATCCATCTCAGCACCAACCAAGGAACAAAAAGAGGCATACCGTGACCCATGTCAACCATCTTCCGCTGCCTCCCCATGAGTCTCCTTAACGTCCTGACACGCATCACCTATACTGAGATGCTCCTTGCCATCCATCGCCTTATCGAGGGTGGCGGTTCCTATGTCTCTATCCGCCTCAATTGGACCACTGTCATCCAGAGGAGGGATATCAGGGGGCCGAATATCCTTCTTAGCAGGCTCAACCTGCTGCTCAATTTCCTGAATTTCCTCGTCCATGGAGCACCCACTGCTGTGAGAGAGGTTGGGCACAATACAAGAAAGAGGAGAGACTTTGTTTTCTTCTTCCGACATCAGAATGGTTATCTGAGCGGAAATCAAAGGTCGATTCAGATTACTCTGAAACTTAAAATGTGTCATTTGAAAGGCGCTACTGGGAATAGGTTTGCGAGGAGGACTCGGGGGGGGGGCAGATCCTCAAGGGAGGAGGAGAGGTTGATGGGCGAAAGGGCTGGGTTTGCTCGATGGCTAACAGAAGGCCTCTTGCCACTGCCAAGACGGTCCCCAGAGTGGTTCCTCTTCCCATGGTGCTTCATTTTACTAAACAAAGGAATAGACACAGTGAAATCAAAGAAACGAGGACTAGAACCAGGGGATTGACCCAATTGAACCAGAGGCCAGTAAGCGCAGACAGTTAGAACACGAGACGGAGAGACAACACAGACAATATAGAAATCACAGGTCTCAGACAACTTACCCCGAGTCACCGAGCTAGACCCCCTGTGGAGAGCGCAGGTGAACTCGAAATGCTGCCAGGACAAACCCAAGCGAGCCTGAATCTTGCCTTTGAAGACAGACTCTTGCTTACCCTCACACCATAACTGTAAATAGAACCCAGAACCAGAGATATGAACGCTGGAGGTGGAGTGAACATAGGAAATCGCCATGTATATAACCATTAACAAGCAGCTTTGAAGCGCGTCCTTCATTAATGCCGCCGGCCTGCACTGTCCTGCAACCATAAAAACATTCCTTCTGCTAGCGATATGGATCTGGGACGCCACGCTGCTTTGCAGGTGGCAGTACCTGGGCTCATTAATCTGCATGGTGTACCATAAATGTTCGAGCGTCACCCGCATCCAGGATTTATGTCCATTTTACTAATGTGCTTTAATTAAATTTCTGAGTAACTATTTACTTAGAAATTGTCCCAATTAAATTCATTTAATAGTCATTTAACTATATGAACTATTTATGCATTTTAATGGCTTATCTCTCATTGTTTTAAATCTCCAAAAGAGCAAGCAAGGTACTCATAATATCAGATGTTAGAACTTCTTCCATAGTTGGGCATCCATCATTCAAAGAATGTTTAATCCCCATGTTAATTGAATTCATGCACTTTGTATTTGGGGGTTCTCTCCTAAGTATCGAGGTGGATTAGTTTACTATACTTTTCTACAATAGCAAGTAGGATTGCTTTAGATATAATTTCAGATTTAGTTCTCATTTTGTTTTAGAAATCTCCTCACACAGGAGAAGCCTTAAGCGTGTCTTCGATGAGACCTTATTTCAGCTTAAGAACTTCTTTCTTGCAAACATGCAACAAGAGGGTATATTTGATTTCTCTTCTTGTTGATAGTTAATTAGAGACATCATAAGTGAGTAGGAAGGGTGAGTGAGTAACTGAACCCAATAGAACTAGTCGGAGCCATCATTACAAACGGATAAAATTCTGATTTGGGAATCTAACCAGGTGATCTTCCCAAATGTTGATGAGGTCATTTTTGGCCATCAACAGAAGTTTCACTCTCTATGGTTGTTGCTCTGGTGCATGGATTTGGAAGCTAATGCCTAACTAATCATTTCCTTTGATCGTGCTCCCCTTAAGAGAGTTTCTCAACATACATGAAGCTACTACTACTGAGACAAGAGATATAGATTGATAACATGATACTGATGGATAACAAAGGAACATGCAAAGTTATACATTTTCTCTCCTTAAACACTTTAGACTATTGAGATAGGCATCTATTAAAAATCATAATTGCTAGGATTAATCATATTTTATACTAAAATGAAATAAGGGTAAATCACATAAGATGTGTATATTTTTCATTTCCTGCTTTATGTGAGAAATAAACTCTTCTTGAAACCAATAGATGATGCATTATGTTGTTGTTTATGCAGCCCTCCCTAAGAGTATGCACTATCCTTCTTTATTTGGTCATATTACTGTAACATTACCTAATATCTTCCTTCCTTCCTTCTTCTTGAGAGCTATTCTTCTAAACCTATGTTTACTTTTATCCTTTTAACACACCATTCTTCTGTTGCAACTCATCTTCAATGATTGTTCTCTTTGTTGTGTACTCCCCCTGAGACTATGTTGGTTTCATTTTTTCTTTCGCAATTCTTCTCTTACAACTCACCCTCAAGTATTTCTTCCTTTTATATCTTGAGGTGTTATTATCCCTTACTTTTATTTTACAATAAGATGAGAGAGATAATACTCTCTTATTACATTCCTTGGACTTTCTTTTATCAAGGATATATGCGTTACTTGATGTATTTGTTGTTATTGCTACCAATTTTCTAGTTAATTCCTTCCTTATTTTTCAGCCTTTGGAAGAAAATATGACCTCATGTCCATTATCAACCATTTGAATTACACTTAAAAGATTTTGTTTTAAGACTTCAATCAATAGGACATCTTTAACCTAAGTGTATTTATTGTCTACACCAACTAAATCTTTTCATAATACTTTGTTTGATATCGCATTTTCAAGAATATCCCTGCCATGCTTAAATTCCTTTAGGCAAAGGAACTTGTTCTTATCTCTGGTTATCTGATGAGAGCTTCTAATGTCAATATGCCACTATTCATCCTTGTGCACACAAGGATAGATTACATTTGTCTTATGATCTTCCTTTCTTTTCCATATCTTCATGTTGTCTGCTTGCTTGTTTCACTTAGGAGGATTGATTCGACTGCTTCTAGTATCACTTGCTTGATATCCATGATTATCATATTTGAAAACTTAAGCGAGATTCATTGGTTTACCATTATTCTTATAAGATACTTGTTGATCCATTACTTCTTCCAACATGTTTCCTTGTCTTTGAGCACAAAATATAAATGCATCCTCTTCTACCTTTTTATGCTTTTCTTTCCAGGTCTTAGTTCCTTCTTTTAATTGTTCATTATGAGAGGAAGGTATTACTTTTCCATATCTACACTTAGATGTTTTGTGCCCATAACTGTTACATTTATAACAGTCAACAAGATCTAAGAAAGGAGAAAAGAGTTGCAATTTCTAGCAACATGTTGGCCCACCAACTCCCCTTCATTTTGGCTCAAAACGTAGGGGCCCTCATTATAAAGTTTGGTAAATTCCCCTCTTTATTGGCGCTTTTGTGGTTGATGATTCCTCGGATTTTTATTTCTTGTTTTCGAGCTTTTTGGTCCTTCAGGGTTGGATCATGTCTTGACACATCTCTCGTTCCTATCCTTGGAGTTTGTGACTCCAATAACTTGGTTTCAAATAGTTTTCTTTGCTCCATTCACCTCCCTGCTTTTCATTTGAGTTGATAGATTCCCACTTGTTTTGATTGCTTGGATTCCATTGAGTTCTTGAACCTTAAGTTGACATAGCCTCTTCATAACATCATTCACATGCTCATATATATATGCATACCAATATTTTTATTTTGTATATATAATATATTATGTTAACCTACACTATTTTACTAAAGATTATTATAATTTGTGCATAATATGAAAATAAATTATAAAACTAATACTAGTAGTAATAACAATGTACATATAAAAAAATATTACAAATTTTTAAATGCAAAGCACTTTATATTATATATAATATAAATATATTGTATTTAATATAAACTCAAAGTAGATACATGTATATAATATACATAAAACAAGTTTTCACGTGTGTATAGATCATATATGTTTTGTTTATTTCCAATACAACTTACACATAAATTCATTTGTTGTAAATAGGATATATGGAAGGTTTTGCATCTCATTGTATTTCATTTAACAAGTTTTCACGTGTGTATAGATCATATATGTTTTGTTTATTTCCCATACAACTTACACATTAATTCATTTGCGGTAAATAGTGATATATTCAAGGTTTTGCATCTCATTGTATTTCATTTACCGAGAAATGTCTAAGAGTGTAAAATTCATAAGAAATAAAAGTCATATTCTTAGTTATTAAAAGAAAATACAAAACAACAAATATTTGGAAAATATAATTTCACTTGGTCTTAGTTGTCATGCTTTGTAAATAAAGGAAAGGAGTTGTTTAAATGATTCCTAGTTTGGTGTTTGATTAAGACATTTGCTTAACTAAGTGATTAACTAAGTGATTGTATAGTTAAGATAGAATCTTTATTTTTAACCAATAGTTGATGTATTTAAATTTATGTTTAATGTAATGCAAAGTAAAGTTTTTGGTGTGCAACTAGTTTCACAAAATTGGTATCAGAGCCTCTGTGGGCTTGGGCCTTGGCCCCTCCTCGACCAAGGGAAGAAATAGAGAGTATATATATATTTATTTAAAGATTGTATTGTCAAATTTTGTAGCATTGTGTTTTTTTATTTGAGTTTGTTGTCCATAAATAAACCTCTTGTGTGAAACTACTCGAGCTGTTGTGTGGAGAATTGTAGATTCAAGAGAGTGAAAAAACGCAGAGAGCGTGGAGTCGGCCAGCTAGTCAGACTGCCTTGGAAACTCAGCGCAAAGACCTGTGTAGCAGTGATGAAGCATGATGTTCTTTGAAGTGATTTCTGAAGTCATATTTAGTGAGAGTTAGTTTTTTGGTGTTCCCAAAGCTTGTGTAGGTGAAAAAATCCAGGAAATTCCGTAACATTCTTAGACTCTTTACATTTTATCTCACTTGGATTATGAGCCCATCCAACTGAAATGCTGCAATGAAAAGAATTACGGGATGATAGCGAATTTGGAGAATTCCTGATGGGGTCAAACTTACAAATTTAACATATGATGTTGTCAAATCCCTAATGGAGAGTGTTTTGCATGCACAAGAATTTTATTGTTATGGGTTGTTGCCCATTTTTCAACAAAATGAAGAACCCAGCAAAACCATGTGCAGACAAAGGGGTTTCTGGTTTCTCATATATACTACTCTCTGCAGTTGTTTTAAACGTTGGAGTGTTAAATTCATGGATTTTCATTTTTGAACCAAAAATGAGAGTTTCATATATGTAATATCCATGCTGCACTACTCTTTCTCCAATATGTCTGACGTTACTCTATGAGAGCTTCATCTACATCGTATTTTTCCAAAGGTTATTCTCACTGGTCCTATCCCCTAAGCTTATGTTGATTGTCGATTCCCCGAATATTCGGGAAATAATTGACCGTGCCCATGTCCATCCGATTCCCGAATATTCGGGGAATCAACAATCGACATAAGAATGGTTGGACCTATCACTCCTCCTGACATTACCACTTGATAACGAGTGACTATAGAATACACTTTTATTTTCATTCGACAAGAAGTCAAATGCCCAGTTTAAGGAAATGACAATGGTTGGTTTGAGGCTAATGATGAATTCATGTTCCACTAGAGATGGACTTATTTAAACTTAGATATTGACATAGAATTCATTTGTAGAAGTTTATTTGAGAAATTATGGGTGATGATATAACTATGTTATTTTTTTAGAAGAAATATGTTTGTAAAATTAAGTGATGATGAATTTCAAATTTAGATAAAGATATCAACAAATTGGTTTAACATTCAAAAGGGATTTATAGAAGGAATCTAAGTGTAAGTAAAAGTTTAATATGGATGGTTGTCTAGATAGTCTCACAATTGTGGATGTGGGGAATGATCCCTGATTTGTTGAAGACGTGAGAGTGGCCTTATCATGAGGTTATGTGACATCTTGGTACGTTGTTCAGTAATTGACTTTGGGAGATACATGATTCAGGAGTTCGAGAGTGGAACTCGGGAACCAACTTTTTGACTACACCTTTCCAAGGCTTACGAGATAGCTTGATGGAGTTAGTAGCCTAGATATTTCAAATTGATAATGATGGAGAGGTATGAAGTTATGATGGTTGACAAAACCATGTATACGAAGGGCATCATAGTAGACTAGCAGTTGGGCACCCATGCAGTTCGGTGGATGGTAGTTCCTTTATATGGAAGTCGACATATTCTTCTTTATGTTCGTAAACACCAGGACGCCAACTAGACTTTGCTGATTGAGATTGAGACAAGTAGTCATTAAAGGGGGGGACTTGGAAAATATAATTCCTACTTGTATTAGTTGTTATGTTTTCTAAGTAAAGGAGCCTGTTCCTATTCTTGAAGAGTTGTTTAGATGATTCCTAGTTTGGTGTTTGGTTGAGATATTTGCTCAACTAAGTGATTATGTGGTTAAGATAGAATTTCTATCTTCAACCAATAGTTGATGTACTTAAATATATGTTTAATGTAGTGCAAAGTGAAATCTTTGGTGTGCAACTAGTTTCACAAATCAAATGACTTGTGAATCCCATTATGCAACATGGCAAAGAATTTTTCCATTGAAATGAATAAACATTTTTAGGGTTCTATTTGACTATCAACAAATATTTTTGAGGGTCCACCTCACAAGCTATGTTAACGAAAAGCTCCATGTCATTGGTGGACGAAGGAGTCTACCTATTCACTATAGTGCTACCAACTCTACATCCTCTAGTTCCATGGTCATGTAGAAGGACATGAACCTTCTTTGCTCATGAATTTAAACAATATTAAATATACATGTTGCAAATATTATTAAAAAACTCAGAAAAAATTACATAAGAGCAAAGGAAAATACAAGTCACTAAGAATAGAAAAACATTAAGCAATATTTTGATGTGTATAAACTTCAATTTCAAACCATGAAAATCTAAAAACATATCACCATGCGGGGAAATAATAAGTGATTGTTTTCTAAAATATATTTAGATCAAAGGTGTTCCTATGGGAGCATTCCTATGGGTTTTTACATGGGCAGATTTTCCCAATCAAACCTTTCGATTTTCGTCCTCCATCAAATCTTTTTTTACTACATGGCAAGATCTCACGACTCTTTTTTTACTACATGGCAAGATCTCACGACTCCCGGATTAGCACCACAATTTTTCCATACGGTATTCTGGAGTCCAAAAAACATATGTCAGCTTTTGCAACTCCAGTTGTGTTTGGGAAAGGGCAAAGGGGTGACCAGAGGAACTTGCACCGCTCGACAGATAAAATATTTGCACAACGATAGCGAGGAACTTTCACCGCAATAAATTCTCGCGATAAATTCCATGTACAGCGACACTGTGCCCTGGGGAGCTTTATGTTGCAAGGGAAGAGACTATAATCGAAGGGAAAGAGAGGAAGGAGCAGACGTTGAAGATGAAGATGGTACATCTCACTCTTGAATTCGAAAGACCTGGTGTGTTATTTTTGATATATTATTGTGATTGGTAGCTTTGCAGGCAGCTGGAAACAACATTGGAGGAAAAGGAAAATGTAGTTTTTATTTCAACCTTGCACGGTGGATAAATATTTTTCCATTTGGTTATATGGATTGGTCAATCATTTATTATTCGCCTTTGTTTTCACAATAGAAACATATCATTAACGAATGAATTTCGATTCACTTTCATTAAACCAACCAAAAAAAAACCTCTCATGTGAATATAAGACTTGTGTTGTAGTTTTTGTTTCAAGTTTTTCATTGTGGTGGAAAAAAGAGAACCAATTGTTTTATGATTAATTAAATTGAGGTATTGTCAAATGCGGATGCATCAATGTTAAATAGTATTTGTAATTTTTTATATCTTTTAAAATTTAAATGTTAACAAGTTTTTTATTAAAATAATCTTTTCTTTTTACCTCGACCAGGGTGCGATCTAGTTGAGGATCCCAATGGGGATAATGATTATCTCAATTAAGTTGATGCTTGCAGGACAGGAGGTCGGTGAGACCGACCACAGATGGAGTGGGAGGAGATACGGTGGTGGATCCGTGGGAGAATATGAAATGCATGACGAAGCGTGCCATCATCAAAACATTTGGGAATTTGGGTGGAAAAAGTGGTTGTTTGGTGAAGTAAATTTGCTTTGGCTCCTTGTTATGCTCTTGACCTGCGAGAAATTCCAGAATACCAAATATGTGAAGAAATACAACCGAGAACACAGAATAAAGTGAGAAGAACAACAAGTATTTTATTATTTAGAGATAAAAGCAATGTTCACTTGTCTCTTCAAGGGGGCAACCTCCAACATAGTAGAGCTCGATTACAAAATAAGACTCGATCATCTTTCCCTTCGAATTGCGACTATTTATAGCTAATGTGTCAAGCCATTCAACACCCAAGACAATGTTACAACCAACCATATTAATCACAAACATGTGGGTCTTTAGGTGGTAGTCTCCCATTTGAAGTTTAATATTTTCACAGTGGCCTTCACATTTCATTGTCCCCCCATCAACAATAAGGACTTGGAAATTAGAGACTACCCTTACAAAATAATGAACAACTTTGGCAACTCGCTTATGAATAAAATTATGAGTGCTGCCACTATCAATCAATACCACTACGGGGCGCTGTTTAAGAAAGCCTCTGATTTTGAGAGTTTGGGGTGCATAAATGCTCGCTAAAGCATGTAGCGAGATAATTGGTTCATCTGGCGTAGTTGTGAGATCATTATCATGCTGGGTTTCCTCAGCTTCATCCTCTAGCCCACATCAATTTGAAAGAATTTGGGTTCCTTGCATTTATGCCCCAGGGAGTATTTTTCATCACAGTAGTAGCACAATCCTTATTTTCGTCGTTCCGCCATTTCTGCCGGAGACACCTTTTGAGCCTTAAGTGTTTGGGTACGGCCCTGAGCCTGGGTGGGACACCCCTTGGCTATGAAATTTAGACAAGTAGACTGGGCAGCGAAATCAAGTTCCACTTCGACAACCTTTGTGCAAGCGTCTATCCATGTAGGTGGGTGTTGCATCCGGACATGTGCTTGGATGGCTTCTTTGAGACCACTAATGAAACACTCCAAGTAGAATTCATCTCCTAGACCTTATGTTCGAATGACCAATGTCTCAAAGACTGCAATGTAGTCTTTTACTGTGCTTGTCTGTCGGAGCTTAGTAAGACGACCCAAAAAATTAGATTCTTTGTCAAATCGGTCACAAAGGGATTTTGAAAACACCTACCAAGTTATGTTCCCGGGATAACATTTCACATGCCACTGCCACCATTGCCATCTCTCTTGGTCAAAGTAAAGGGCTCCCACACGTAGTTTAGTTGGATTACCGCGGATATCATTCATAATGAAATATTGTTCCATTTGTGCTACCCATACTGCCGGATTATAGCCATCAAATTTATACATGTCCAACTTGGGTGGCCGAGGGTGGGAATGTTGGTGATTTCCATGGAAGTGAATATGATGGCTAGATTCTCCTTCAAGGTGTTCATCAATACTATGTGCCTCCTAATGCAACCCCGATGTGTTCTTAGTGAGGTGTTTAATGAATGTTGAAATTTTCTCCAGATGTTCTTGGAAAGTATCCAACCTTGTTTCAAGGCACTCGATCTTCTCATTGGCCATGACTTGAGCTCTGGTTTCTACCATACAAATATCTCAATCACTTGATGTCACTTCGAAAAAAGTTGGGACCGCCCGAAAATTGGAACTGACAAGTGAATGGTACCATTGCGATTAGCTTGTCGTTCTGAATCTTATGGGCTAAGTCTCTTGTAAGCGTCTCGTGAAGGCCCTTTTTTTACTCCGAACGGATTTTTACTTCCTGCGAATAAATATTGCAGTGGCCAAATTCCAGAAAACTTGATCCTGCCCAATGTCCTGAGAAAATCGGGCCTAGACTATAGCAACAACAAGCCTCACTGCATAGAGAGTTAGATCTGCATGCGAAACCCCAACTGCTTGAATGTGAGTTGTACTGTGACGACAGAACCCCAACTGATAGATTTGAATTATACTATGGCGGTAGAACCCCAACTGGTGGATCTGATTGGTGTGGTGGTGACAAAACCCCAACTGTTAGATTTGAATCATACTGCGGCGGTAGAACCCCAACTAGTGGATTTGATCTGGCAGATAAGATAATGGGTGATCTTTAGAGAGCCGAGGGAACTATGGTCAGAAAGGAGTGTCAGGTGCTACAAATTGCAATATACATAAGGGTCCAATAATAGTACTCGACCCAATCTTTCAGGGCACTAACTAAGGAGGATCAACCATACCCTTAGTCGTACTACCTGACTACCCTATCGTACGCGAGAGTAATCTCCCCAAGTGTTGTTCTCAGTGTACTGTAGCAGCAAGACGACCGACAACTTATCTAATGCAAGGTTTTAGGTGAGCCTAGGGGGCTTCCGATTTACCTAGAGGGTACATGGAAGTGCAGTCTGTGCGCGGTTCTATCTAATGCGCTACTACTTGAAGGGGTACCCACAGGGGTTACAAGGGAGTCCAACAAGCGTGACCACCTCTTGTATTTCCTGCGTGCATGCCTACCCAAATCCGCAGGTTTATGTGCTCAATGATAGATCCCGTGGCTTAAAGACGTCGAAACACGTCTCTAGCTTAAAAAAAAATTCTGCAAAAATAGAGTTACCATCGGCCATGGAAAGATCTGATACCAATTGTTATGCTCTTGACCTATGAGAAATTCCAGAATACCAAATATGCAAAGAAATACAACCCAGAACACAGAATAAAGTGAGAAAAACAACAAGTATTTTATTATTCAAAGATAAAAGTAATGTTCACTTGCCTCTTTGAGGGGGCAACCTCCAGCAGAGCAGAGCTCGATTACAAAAGAAGACTCGATGATCTTTCCTTTCTAGCTACGACTATTTATTGCTAAATGACCTTCAACAACATAATGACTATTGGTCCTTTTCATAACATGGGTTAACCACTTTATTTATTAATTATGGCCCGTTTGCAACTAACTGTGGTCTCTTTCTTAAATGTGGGTCAACCACTTAAAATTATTAATATGGGCTTTATTGACTCTTTAACTAACTATGACTATGACTTGACCCTATTGGGTTTATTACATAAATAAAGGGGTTAGGGTTGGACCCTAACACTGCTCCAGTGATGTATTCAACCAGTGGTGCGATGTTGGAAACTTGCAAGCGGGAGTGCTCTGAAAGGGGACTTTGTTGACATTGGCATGATGGCAAATATGGGGTATGTGACATTCTCCTTCTCCTCCTGCAGTCAAGCGAATATGGAGATAGTCTATAGGATTCTTGTTTATACAATTCAATGGAATTTTTAGTGTGGGAAGGCGATTGTCTTGCTTTTCTAGAATTCTGGGGGGGCATTCTTTCTTTTCTGCGTTTGGGATGGTGACATCGGTCTCGATTCTTCATGGAATTATGCTTCAAATAATGGGAACTATATCTCTAGGTTTGGGGGTTGTGCATGTCGTTGTGCTGACATTGCATGGGATGCCACAAAATACATGAGGAAGAAGAATGGTTTTTGTATGAATGTTAGTACTGTGTTTTGCATTGTGGTTTTGACCCAATTTTGAAGGTTCTCTTCTGTGGGATGTAGGGTTATGTCAACTGTTTCTGTTAGAGCCTGGTCTCGAACCACACCTTTGTTTGCAATGGTTCGGGGGAAGAATATTATGCTAGTTAAGAATTGTCGCATGGGAGGAGCAAGCTTGTTTCATATTATATGGTATATCTGGAATGCTAATGCTTCCTCACTCTTGTGCATGACCTTGCCCCCTATCACAGAGGCAAGTTTCAGGAGTGACAACATTTTCCCTTCAGGGTGGACGATTTTCTAGATGGGGTTGGGACGCATAGACCTTACAATCTCACTGGTGTTGGTTCTCAGGATGGCGTGAGTGAAAATTATCAAAGAGGAAGCAATGGTAGAGGGACACAGGAAAATTGGAAGAGAGGTTCGCGGGTGGCGAAAGGCGAACCATCATCCCAGCAGCCAAAAAGTACAGGCCGTAAGTCTGAGGCCCAACATAACAAGGATTTTGTGCATGCATATGTGAGGGAGATCCCGCAGCAAGTTAGAAGGATTATCATACGGTGGGAAGCGGATCTCACTTGCCAAGATGAAGAAGAAGAGCAAGAAGTGGATTGCGAAGTTTTGGTCCCCGACCTTGGCAATTCTCGAGACTGAGTCTCCCAATATAAACAGACCATCCATCTCTACTGGATGATTAAAAATTTGGTGGCTAAAGCCATCATGCATACTTCTGAATACATGCAGATCGATCCTACCTTACAAGAAATCCAAAAAGACTTTCAGTTGGTGCAGTTTCATGTTTAGTAGCAGAAAGTTCACCTGGGTAGAATAGAGGAACACCTTTGGTGCCCACAGTATTCGGAAATGCCAGGGTCTAGTGCAAAAGACCCTGTGCCTATTGAGTCCTCGGAGGAATAGTTATGTTGTTGGTTATGTTTGTTTTCAGTTTAGTTTTTGTTTAAATTTTGATGATGGTCATAATGATAGGGAGCTTTAGATTTAGGAGGAAGAGCTTATTATGGTATTCAGACAGTAAGGCTTATCTGACTGTATTTGATAGACTTAAAATATTTCGATTTTGGTTAGCTTATAATGCCTTCTGATGACCAACATACCTGGTTTCCTAATGGGCAGGTTGAGGCCACAGAAGTTCTATCTTGATGTAACTTGCCTTTTTATGAATGAATGAAAGGTCCTACTCAACCTACAAAAAATATTTTTTTTTTATTAAATATTATACTTTTATTTTTATTAAATATTATAAGTATTTTACAATTTTTATGAATGAATTATTTTTATTTAACTGTGGCATTGTGTGGTAGACAAAAGACAAAGATTTGGGTGTGACACACTTGGGGCAAGGTTTGTCAACACTTTGTGTTCATTCATAGGTTGTATGCATAGGTTCTGAGCAATGGGTGTCCCTTGTGGCATTTGCATTGGAGAGTTTGGTGATGTATTCAATAATAGGCTCTATTCATGGCGAAATGATCTTCCCAAATATTATGTTCCTTCGGTGTACCTTTGTACTCTTAGGGGCAATCGCTAGTAATATCATCATGATTGAGGTGAGAGGATAAACTATTGGTGTGTAGTGTTTTTTAACAAGAAATTGAATGAAAAGTAAGAAAACTTTCAGTAAAAATCACATCATCAGAGTTTTGTGTGGTTCATCGTGAGAACAAGATGATTTCAACCACACTCGATGATTCAAAACGGGTCAACAACACTGTGATAATGTGATTTTTACTGAAAATTTTCTTACTTTTCGTAATACCATCTAATGTGGTTCATTGTCAAGACAAGATGGTTAGAACCACATTGAATGGTTCACAAAACTTGATAATGTAATTTTCTTACTTTTCATAATATAGATCGCAGAAACCTAAATTCAAGAAACGCGTCAACAACACTGTGATGATGTGATTTTTATTGAAAATTTTCTTACTTTTCATAATACCATTTAATGTGGTTCATTGTTAGCACAAGATGGTTCGAAATGCGAAAATCTCGCCATTACTCTCTCATCATTCATTCCAACCTCCCATCCGAGATTTCAGGGCTGTAACCATATGCATCACTACGTGAGGTTCTATCCCTTCCGTGATTGCCAAAACATGGATGTGGATTTTGCTTTTCGTGGTTATCCCTACATATTTTAATTAAAATTACAGAATTGGAGCATTCTTTCCTATCGAGAATTATGATTGTTTTATTCTGTGTTCGTTGATACATGTGTGGAAGATGGTTACGACTTGAAGCCAACATTCTTTATTTGAAGAAATCATCATGATCGAACTCATAAAAAATTTGAAGCGCCATACCCAGAATTGGTGACTTGTGTCTGGAGGCTGATTCCGATCTGGGCATTAATTTAATTCGAATTCCTGTGGTTTTCTTGAGGCTGAATCGGATATGTGCATTAAGGATTTATTATTATTATTATTATTATTAATTTTTTTTTCATCAGTAAGAAAAATGCGGTATTCTATTATATTGGTATATCTAGATAATGTAACAGAAAGTATAGAGCTGGAACAAACAATTCAAAATGTAGAGATAATCTACATAGTGCAGGAAGAAAACTTAACCATGCAGACTGTAGTTATGAGAAATCTGGAAAGATGATAGTATGCAAAATTGGGCAATACTTACAAAACAGAAGGAGCTTGAGCGATAGAGAAAAAAAAAAAAAAACCAAGGAATGGTACATACTAGGGCCGAATGTATTCGAAAAGAGTTATTTACCCGGAAGAGCAAAATCCTGAATTTGGTACCTTACTTCCCCCACTGCAATAATCATTTCCCATTTACCAACTTGTGATTGGAGACCTTTCTTGATGTTACTTTTGGTTGAATTAAACTGAATATATGTAATTGTTTTGAAAATGTTTTTTCATATTTTTATTTATTTATTCGTAAATGAATAATTGGAATATTATTTGATGTTTTGAAATTATTATTATATATATATTATATATATATATTAGCCGAAACAAAAATATAGATTGTGTAGTATTAACAAAACTATAGATTAAATAATATTAGTTAATTAGTTTTATAGTGTTAATTTTTTATGATATTTTTTGATGTTGGAAAAATTAAACAAATTTAGTTTGTTTAAAAAGTTAAAAATTTGCATGATTGTATTTTTCCCTTTTTACTTTATATTATTAAGAAGTATCGGTATTTTATGGATTTATAATTTTGTTTGTAGTTTAGAATTAATAATTTGTTTGTATTTGAACATTCAACATATATATTTATATGTTCATTGTTAGGTACATTGTTTTATAGCTTTGATTTTTTATGTATTATATTTTGTACATTTTGTATTAAATAGGTTGTAATTAATTACTTAACTTGTAGAATAGGTGAATGATAGGATTAGATTATGGGTAGGATAGAATATGAACACTTATTGTCTTTTCTTTTTAAAAGAGAAAGATATGAAAGGCTAACAGAGCTTTAAAACCCATCGAGAGTGACCATTCCAAATAACTTGGGCTATTTAAAGAGCCCCACTCTGGGTTACTTCTCCCTTGTTGACTAGGGTGCACAATGTTGGAGAATGCAATAGGGTAGCTAATATTTTAATTTCTCCTTAATCTTAATAATTCTTTCTAAACTTTATTTATCTTCGTGTGCTTCTTTATTAGATCTTCTTCATCAAACAATTATCAAATGCAAAAACAATAAATATAATGGATGCAAAAATTAGGCTCCAAGCCAGGGAAAAACCCCTCGAAGGGAAAAACCCCTCGAAGGGAAAAACCCAAAAAATCTCTACTCTTCTTATAGAATCTGCTTCAAATAAGAAAAAACAAGATCCAAACCCTAGACCAAGTCCTCCTCCAAGCACCAAGTCAGGCGTCTAAGAAGCCCTTCCAATTAGGTCAAAGATCAACAAAGACAACAACAACCAATCCTCCTTCAACCAGCTTCCTACTTCAACTTTTTCCACCAGTTTTCATCTGCAACTTCAGTCCTAAAGCAGCTGCAAAAACCCTAATTTCCACACATGTCATTTCTTCAAGAAGACTTCCTTTAGGAAAGACAAGATATCCGAAGTCAAACTAGATTAAATGAGAGTTTTTGACCTTCCAACAATGTGGATCTGCAATTCGGCCTCCTGCAATTCAGATACGCAATATTTTGCCTTCCTTGAAGCTGCAAAAATCCTAACCTTTGCACGTGAGAGAGAGAGAGACCCAAAAATAAAATTTTCTTCTTTCTTCTTGAGTTATTCTTGCATTCTAGACCTTCACGTTTGCTTCCTTGATGTTTCCAGCTTTAGACCAAACTTCTTGATGAGAGAGTTTGAATTGGTGATAAATGAGATTGATGTTGCTTATATTTATACTCATATGTGGGGTTCAAATTCCTTCTTTTAGGTTCACTTGTCATTTCCAAGGACGACTTGTACTTGGATGTTCCTAGGACTTTCTAGACTCAAAATCAATATCTTTAACATATTACAACTTTCCCAATAGGCTCTTATACAAATGATAATGACTTTTTTGACTCAAGAAAAATATTCTTTTGACATGACAAACACTAGAAGCATGAAAAACGTGCTTTACCTAGGTGACCATCAAAATGGAGTATGAAACCCATACTCATTTTTTTCTTCTTCTCTTCATTGTAACATAAAATAAATATAATGATTTGAGTACATTGACAATTATGAATCCCAAAACAAGTTACATTTTCCAACACACAAAACTTGCATCAACACAACATTCTCATCATATCCTTTGTTGATGTTTGTATATCCATTCTTTAGCTTCCTATACATTCTTTGATTGCTTCTGCTCAACATATTTTGATTTCTTGCATAATATCTACATTTTATTGTTTTTTGTCTAAACTTGTTGCAAGAAAAACAATAAACATTGAAGAAAATTTGATACCTAGGGACACCTTTCCTTCGAGAAAATAAATTTATGCATCTTTGATTACTTTGTCCTTGAGGGGGGTAGACTTATTATTGATTCTTCATTCATAATCTCTAGTTGTTTGAATTGTTTCCATGAACTTTCCTTTGATGCTGATGATATATGTTTTTGACCTTTATCTTTCTTTGTTGTTGTTGCTCCATATGTTTGTTATCCACTTCTATTTGTTGTTGTTGATTTCCTTGTTAATGATATTATCCAACACTTCCTTTATCCTTATTTTTTATAGACCTTTTCACCATTTTAGCATTGATAACTGATTCTTCTACTTCAAATTTAATGGATCTTGATTCTTCTTTATATCCAAGTCCGGTCTTAATAAATGGAGATATTTGAATGTTAACGAAGATCTTGGTACTCTTTTGGTATTGATTTAGCTGGTCATCAACCTTTTCTAAATCACGTCTCAGTGAAACTATATTAGCTTTAATACTCTGATTTATTGTTGTAAAATTCTCAATCTCTTCTAGAGAAAAGATTAGTTTTCTTTTCAAATATATTTCTTCTTCATCTATCTCGACAGGGAAACTAGCAAGTTTCCATCCATGGTCTATTTCACTTTCTAACTCTAAAATCTCCTCCATAGGCATAAGAAGTATTTCTTCTTCATCACCACTAGATGTGTCCATTTCTTTAGACAATGTGTATGAAAATCTAGAATATAGATGACCTATTCTTCTATAATTATAGTAGAACAACAACTTATCTTTTACATTGCATTGCATCTCATCTGAATTTTTTGCACTTCCATCTTCATTCTCTGAACACGACCTTTCCTTTTTATGATCAATTGCCTGCACCTTGGGGGGGTGATCCTCAATTATATAAGTGGCTTTATTCTGGGATGCATTTTGATTTTCTCCTTCATATATACATTGCAGCTTATCTAGAATTTATTTTCCAATCTCAAAATGTCTCACTTTACCGGAATGTAGATCTGATATTCCTTTCAAGATAGTATTATTTGCTTCAATATAATAGTCATTCTTCATTCCATAATCTGTAGATAACCATACATTAAAATTAAGAGTCATTAAATATTCTTCCATTGTTACCTTCCAGAGTAAATACCCGATCTAATAAAAAATGGTACTCCATCTAGTGTAAGCCACTCTTGGTTAGCCATGATACCTTTATATCTACCTTATAAGAGTTAAATTGTTCCTGAAGGAACCTACTCTGATACCAATTATTGGAAACAAGGATAATGCTAAGAGGGGGGGTGGATCAATGTTATGGCCAATTTTAACAATCATTGCCAATTTATAATTTCAATTTACTTAGCAATAATTCATGTAAGAAGCATCATAAAACAACACAGGAATCAACAACATCATAATAAACATACACACACGCAACACATAGAGATGCCATATGTGTGTGGGAACCCATAAAGGGAAAAAACCACCAATCTTCTTTTAAGTTATTTATGAAAATGTAAGCTCCAACCTACTATTGCATTATGTTTATTGGCGCCTACCAAAAGGAAGAAACCACTCCCTGATTTTAAAGAACCCACTTGTAGGAGGCACCAACCCCCAATTGATTTTAGGCACTAACCTAAAGGAAGCAAAAAATCCTTGATTTGCAAGAACCCACTTGCAAGAGGCACGAACCCCCAATTATGTTTTAGGCACAAACCTAAAGGAATTACCAACTCCCTGATTTGAAAGCACCTATTTGTGGGAGGCACCAACCCCCAAGATGTTTCTTAGGCACCCACCTAAAGGAAGCACCAACTCCTTGATGTGTAGGCACCAAACTACAAAACCTTGCAAATCCCTTTTTCATACATTTTTAGATTCATATCCATAGGTTCTTTGTTACTTTAAACTTACTTCTCTCTTTTCTTCATCTCCCACTCAGCCTAATATCTCGTAATACAGTTAGCATCCTCAGACTCTGTCTCTAGTTTTCATCTCTCGTCACACCCAGATTTGATCAATTTTTAGATCTTCTCCTTCTACTTGATAACAACATCTCAACTCTCATATCTTCATACATATTTGATCTAGAATCCTCTCTACATTTACAAATATTATCTTAGCACTAAAATATGCTCCTTTCACCAATTTATCCAACCATGCACCACACAACACAGTAGCTTCAACTTGAATAAGTCTCACACAACTCAAAGAAGAACTTAATTAATTATGACATAGCTTAAAGAGTAACTTCTCATAAATTCTCACATCGCTTGAAGATGAAATTCTCATAAATCCTCACACACCTTGAGGAGAAAATTTATTAATTCTTTAGGCACACTCATAACATTTAACAATATCGACCCCCATCATTTGGCTATGTTCTATAACAACCAATCACTTCACTCACTCAACCATCTCCTATTACAATGCATTCTCACACTACATTCTCTTTAGTTATGCATAGAGAAAAACATTTATGAATCACAGTTGGCTCTATCTAGCCCATACCTACATTAAATGAGCTAAATCTAAGCCAATTATGAACCTGGGAATTCAACAATGTTATTAAAACTGCATCCTGTGCCACATTTTACACTTTACTACCTAGAGAGGTCAGAAATTGCGCCTAAGTATAGAAGAGATATGGCATGTGCGAGAGGAGTGTTACCGGGAATAGTGTCCACTCGGATGCTGCTATTCCCACTAAGACTGGTAGCTATCTTAGAAACAAACAAGTAAAGTCTACTTTCGCTTTCCTTTATGAAAATAGATAAGAGTGGAACAAAGGAGACAAACCTTAGTCTTGCGCTTGGTTCCCTTGTTTGATTCCTCTCCTTCCTGATAGATCTTTGCCGCTTCTTCTTCATCTGCTCAGCTTCAAAGAGAACCCGTGGAATCAAAAAAACATACTACTATCAAAGAATAGAGATCTATATTCATAAATAACACAGGACCAGATATGTGTTAACCATACAAATGCATATATAAGCAAACATACAAGAATATGGAGGAAAACTTTACTAGCTTTATTAAGATCAAGAATAACAAGAGGATTACAACCATATGTTCTGACCCAACATCATCCTCCACCAAGAAAGCCCTTCTTCACCTCAAGTAAAGCTTAGATCACCCAACACTATGAAGTTACACCAGAAAACCAACAACACTTCTCTAGAAGAAACAAGATTCCAGCCTCTGGATCTCTGTGATGAGGGATCCATATATAGATGATTGTAGGGGGGTGATTCATCTTATTGGGTCTTGATTAGTGTCTTCTCTTTGATAGTTCTTGATTCCACTTGGAGAATGATGATCTCGTACTCATCCCTGGTTGAAAATAGAGAGGCAAGTGTCAGAGGGGAAGCTTCTGGAAGATTCCATGATCTTCCACCTCGCAATTTGTCCCTGCCATTTGTCCATTCCTGACCATCGCACCCTACAGAGGAGCCATTCAGTATGCAT